>CM019903.1:113071977-113187132 GCA_009764595.1 Geothlypis trichas | reverse complement strand
CACATTGCCACAATGCAGAGATCAGTCCGTGCAGGAACTGGCTTTCTGCCACTTGTCCTGATTCAAGAGAAGTCAGAACAATAAACTTCTCCTGACTCGGTTTCCTGAGAAACCGTGCTAAGAAAACCCAACATTCCTCCTGCCAGCTCTAAGACACCATGAAATCTGTCGGGACATTGGGAGCTCAGAATTGTTTGCATTTTGAAAAATTGTCTTACGGGTGCTTTTGATTGTTTTTGTCATTTTGTGTTGATTCAGTGGATCCTTCAGAGAAGCTCTCTTAATAAAAAACAGGGAATTTTGGAGACCCTGGGGAGGCACGGTCTAGGGAGACACAAGAAACTTCCCTCAAAAAGTTGTTAGACCCCATTGGCTCCTTTCCCTGTTCCTATGTCTGTTCCCATGTCCATGAACCACTCTCTCCCAATTCCCTGATTAGCCTTATCTTTGTACTGCCCTGAGACCATGGATTTCTGCAGGCCCCTGGGGAGGGAAAGCTGGACCCTGAATGTGTGCATGTCTGAGACCTGACCATCTCACCAGTGGCTGAATTAAACATCTGCGGATATTATGCAAAGGTCCATTTTGCTTCCTTACCCTGGACTATGCTAGCAGCAATTCAGCCTGCTGCACACACCCTATGGTATGGACTAGTGTGGACAGTTTACCTTCACGTGTCCTTGTGTCCTGGTTTTGCAAGGGAGACATTTGCAAAGTGATGCAGAGATTTCAGCCACTAGAAAGCTGTACACGCCTCTGTGAAAAACCCATGTTAAAGACTAAAGAAACCCAGGAACTTCCTGTTTTCTTCTGGTATGGGAACAGGAAAAGTCCCAGCCCAGCCTCTGTCTCAGCTGGGCCAAATCAGCCAGGCTCTGACACAGATCTGGGTCTCTTTCTGGAGAGCCCACCGGGCTCTGTCCTGGCTTGGCCAGGCCCCAGCAGCTGCCGGCAGGGAGCAGGAAACTGTGCGGGCTCTGACTGAGACAGGGCTGGGCCATGGCTGTTCAATCCTTCCACCAGGTCCCCTCCCCAGTGCTGCCACCTCATGAGATCATGTGGCTGAGACCAGAGGCAGCCCTGCAGCCCATGCAGAGTGGCCTGCAGCTGGAATTGAACGGAGCAAAAACCAAAGGCCAGTCATGCAGCCAATCCTGACACCGCCCCAGCTGCAGCTCCTGCCCCAAGCTACTGGCCAGGGTCAGGTGACCACCTGCAGGCCCTGGGTGACATGTCAACTCTTTCAGTGCTTCAATCTCCCTCGAGTGAGGGAAAGAAACAAAATGCAGGCATGTAAAGGAGCAACATGGAGACATCAAGGTCAGCGAAGAAGATGTTAAGCCACAGATGGAAGGGATGAGGAAATGCCTGATCTTGGGGCTGAAATCCCCTTGTAAAGCTATGGAGAAAGGACTGTGTTTCCTTGTAACACATGAAAGCATGGGGAGATGGAGGGTTCAATTTGATATTGAGAAAAGGCCACCATGCCAAAGTAAGCAGATGTTAAGGTAGCTGTGGTCCTTCAAGAAGTTTGAACAGAGAAGGAGGGAGGAGTAATCCTGTGCCTCCAGGAGGATTTCTGTTCCTAGAGATGAAGATGATTTTAGAGATAGATAATGAGAACTTTTACCTTTGAACAACTCATCTTTAAAACAATACCCCACAAGTTAACCAGGTCCATAAACACAGCTGTGGAAAAGCTTGTGGAAAATGGGAACTATGTCCAGCAGAGCCAATCCCTGAAGGCTCTCATGATAGACATATGGCTAGTCAATTAAAAGTTTGTAATGCCTCTGTGCTGACATATTTAAAAACTAAAAAGGAAGGTATTCACCGTCTTTCTTCTCTATGACGGGTGGTGAGGCAGCCACCAGGGCTCATCCTAACGCAGCTGCCAGGGCCCGTCCTGTGACTGCCAAGGGACCATCTCAGCACAGCCTCCAGGGGTCCCAGCACCATGAGTGGCCATGCAGCCGGGACCATGCACCTGGGGTCAGTGCCAGGAGTGCCCATGCAGCCAGGGCTGTCTCAGCATGGTCTACAGTGAACTGTGCCTGCTTGACCACTTTTGACTAGCTAGCTGGACTGAAGGGCAGGGGCAGTGGCAGCAGCTTCTCCCTTTCAGCGCCCTGCATGAAGAGAGGTGATGAAAGGAGCCAGTGCCATGGCAGCTGGCACCACCCAAATGGCAGTAGCAGGGACCATGAGACCAGCAGCAAGGGGCATGATGAGTAATTCCCCACTACAGAGCTCAGGTGAGATCAGCCTTTCAGTGCTGCAGCCCTAGAAGAACTTTTCAATTAATAGAACCTGAGAACAAACAAACCTACGGATAACAATTTTCTCTGGAGCCACAGAAAAGGAAAAGGTGAAGACACATGAAGAGAACAATGTGATGACATTAGGGTCAGTGAAAAGGAAGGAGGGGGAGGTGGTGCTCCAAATCTCAGAGCTAAGATTCTTCTATGAGCCGTGGTGAGGACTATAATACCACAAACTGGTTTTCCCTGTAATTCATGAAGTGCATTGAGGGATGCAGAGATTCACTTGCAGCCCATGAGAAAAGGTGCTCCCTCTGGAGCAAATGGATGCTGAAAAACTGATATCTAGTGGGAAACTCAGAGAGAGAAGACCCTTGCTTCCAGGGATAGACAAAGAAGACCCTTGCTTCTAAACTAGAACAGTTCATCCTTAAAAGACTACAACCTATGAACTAATTAACCCATGAAAAAACAGCTGTGGGAAGACTGTTACCTGTGGGGGGACTCATGTTGTAGCAGGTTGGGCAGGACTGGTACACGTGAAAATTAAAAACGTGTTTAAAGTTCAAAGAGAACTGTCTCTCCTAGGAAGGACCCCAAGGCACAGCAGAAAAAAGAAATTCCTTTCCCTAAGCAATAAAAGAAATTTTTAGAAATAACAAACTGACTAAAGACTCCCTGATTTGTCTCTCTCACTGTCAATGAGAATGAAGGAGGGCTGGAAGGGAGGAAGAAAGGTGTTGAAAACGTTTATTTTTTGTGCTCATTGCCCTCATTTAATTCAGTCAATAAATTTTTATTGTACTGTTAAGTTCAAGCCAGTTTTGCCTTCAGTGTTTTCTCATAATCCTTATCTCACTTTATGAGCTCTTCAAGTTTTTTTCCCTATCACTGTGGGTGGAGATGGTAGAGTGCCGCGACTTCCCAGAAAAGCATCTTTAAAAAGACGTTCTGGGTGCACAGGCACATCTCACTCTCCTGAGTGATTTCAGCTCTTGGGTGATTTCACACATGAGCAACAGAGAAGGAAGGGGCAGAGTCTTTGTATGGGGTTCCACGGAAAGTCCTTATGGAGCTCCTACTGCGAAGGGGTCCAGGGACAAAGAAATCTCCAAGCAGAGAGCAGGGATTTATGTAGGGATAGCAAAGTGGGGGTACGCAGAACATGAGAATGGATGAGATGAGGGCACGGGGTGGAACAAAGCAGAAGGGCCAATGGGATACACAGAATCCACACAGCAACAATGCATTCTGGGGAAGCTTTTTTTCCTCACCATGACTACGAGGTTTTTGCTTAAGGGTTGTCCCTCCAGGGGAGTGTGGTAAGATTCTCCTAAACCCATTTACCAGCCTCCACAACTCCCCCTTCTTTATTTATTAAAAAAGCTCTCCCAGAACTCTTTTGAAGCACCTTAAAAACATGAAAACATAAGTTGAATGACAAATATTATGACAAAAAATCCATAAAACACTTTTAACTAAGGAAAGTACTCAATCTTTGAGTCCCCATTGTGTAAAGAGTTCATTATTTGTATTGGTAGTCTTCGCTGTTTGTTTTTTTTTAATTTGCTGGACTTGCTTCTTTAACAACTGGATTGTTTTCAAGATGGATTTGGAATGGGACGTTAAATTAAAACAGCAAAGGCCCTCAAAGTCTCTTGATGAGGATTCTTCCTAGGGTCACCCATACATTCTGGCTGGCTGTTTGGACGACCCAACTGAGGGCATTTGAAACATCAGGAGCATCCAGGAGTGATGAGGACAGACTCAACATAAGTAAACTTCATTCTGGTATGATTCAAGAATGGTCATGTGGAAGGGCAGACTAGGTTTGAACCAGTGCTTGCCGTGAGGACAAAACCGGGACAAATTTACATAGTGCTGCACAGCAGCATGTTGGAAGCCTTCGTCTTCACCCTAACCTGGGGAATGCCCAGAGCCTATGGTGCATCCCTCCATGGCATTACCATTGCCCTCTCCCCAGTCACAGGCCTCCACAACTCCCCCCTTCCTGTTTTTAAGAAGACTTCCCCAATGGATTTCTGCAGGCACTTAACTAAACAAGGAAACTAACTGACACAATGATAATCATAATTAAAACCCAAACAGTCCCTTAACAAAGATGAGACCCATCTCATCAATCCTTAATATTTAAAAGGTAGTGGATTCTTGGGGATGGAAGGTTTTCTTGTGGATTCCAAAGGAAAAGTGGCAACTTTATTGGTAAAGTAATTAAAAGGTAACTGTAACACAAAGGCAAGTTACAACAAACAAAGATGTATAAACAAGACTGGAGCAAACAATGGTTGAATAAAAACTAAATCTGTAGCAGAAATTGTAGTTCTTTGGTTCTTTGTCTGGATTGTTATGCCGTGTCTCTTGTCCTTTTTTTCTTCTCCTCCCTGCTGCTTGTGCTTGTCGTCACAGTTTTTGTCAAGGGCCTCTGTTCTTACCAGACTTTATCAGGCTTTTGAAGCACAGGGATCCCCTCTCACAGTCTCTGGATGCCCCTTGATTTTCTACGAGCATGGACTCCTGTCTTGGGCTCCCCATTCTTCTGTACTGAACAGGGGCCGCCCAGGGTCTGCAATCTCCCTGCCATCTCCCAGTCACCCTCTCTAGCAGCTTGTTTCTGCACTTCTGCCCAGTGATCCTCAGGCCCAGAATCAGAATCTGAGGAGTCACTGCTCTCATCCTCCAAGGATGGAGGGCACTGTATTAGAGCACGGGGCTTTGTTGGGCAGACCGGATTTGCCAGGTAGTGAGCGGCATTGGAAGCCAAGATGGCTTCCTTCCAGTCACTATCACTGACATGTTCAGTCCTGATGTTATAGGGACCAGAAAGGGGCTGGCCAACAGGGGGAGGGCTAACAAAGGAAGACGAAGATACTGAAGGAGGGGCAGGGTCTGTGATGAGAAGGAATTTCTGGTGGAAGGGAAGGGTCCCGACGCGGTTACACCCATCGACGTGGGAGGAAGAGAGGAGTCAAGCAATGGAGGGAAAAAGTGGAGGAGAGGAAGGAAAGTGGATATTTTGAGATGCCATGGTGGGAAAACTTGAAGAGGAGACAAGATGGCTGGGTTGGCCATGTTGTCATCACCATTTTGTGGGATAACAGTAGCATGGGGAGAGGGAAAAGGGTACATGGGCATAAGGAGAAGGTTGAGGTGAAGGTCCAAGGTGGCAGGGCAAGTGTCATCCTGGCAAGGGGAGAGAGGGATCAGGAGGCATCAGGGAGACGGTAGTACCCCTGTGCAGAGTAGCAACATCCACCTGTCAATCACCACCCCTTGGAAAAGGAAAGAGGTTTTAAAGCTTGGGAAAAGGATAAGGGAAGGTGTTTTGAACTGGAGACCTGAAACTTTCCCTGAATCATTCCCCAAATCATTCCCCATTTTTACCATTGACTTAATGATAATGTGAAACAAAGAGTAAAATTTCCCAAAATGAATTAGAAAGAACAGAGTTATAGTTGATTTAAATCTCTTACAATTCCCCTTAGAAACTAAATTTCCCCATGACAACCTGCAACTTGGAGATAAGGGCACCTGCAACTTTGAGATAAATGTCCCTTTGAGAAGGGCTAAGTTTAGGATGGGTAAGTTATTTCCCATCCTCAGCCTTCTCTCCCACACTCAGCAATTAAAGGGGAGAAAGAAAAAGTAAAAAAGGTGACCCCAATATATGTAGGAAACTTACTGTCCTTCTTCAGGTCAAATTATCCACTGGGTGAATGGTTGCTTATTGACCAGCCTGCAGTTCTGTTTCTGGCTTCTTTGGAGGGCCCTGGTTGCCCTTTGGATAACACTCACTAGAACGCAAGTGGTTCTCCTCAAGGAAGTGGCTGTCCCAAAAACAGCTTGTGTCCAGCAGCACAGGACTAGTGGAGATGCTTCTCCAGAGATCCCCTAAACTGGGTCCCTGTTCGGGCGCCACTTGTCATGGTGGGCAGAAAAGGTAGAGTGCCATGAGGCTCTCAGAGAAGCATCTTTAAAAAAGATGTCCTGGGTGCACAGGCACATCTCACTCTCACCGAGTGATTTCAGCTCATGGGTAAATTCAGCCACAAGCAATCCAGAAGGAAGGGACGGAGTCTTTGTATGGGGTTCCATGGAGGGTCTTTATTGAGCTCCTTCCCCAAAGGGGTCCAGGGACAAAGAAATCTCCAGGCAGAGAGACCAGGAGTGTATCTAGGGTTACAGAGGGGTGCAGTAGAACATCAGAACAATGAGATGAGGGCACAGGGGTGGAACAAAAGGGAAGAGCCAATGGGATACATAGAATCAACATACAGTAACAATGCAATCTGGGGTGAAACCGGGCAGGCCGATGGTAGACGTCCGGCAAGCTCGCCAGCCCGCTTGCAGCTGTGAGAGACGGGCTGCAGTTTGGCTTCAGCCCATGGGAGAAAGAAGGAAGGACTCCTCAGTGGTTGGCACAGTCAGGTTTAATCCCAAGGGATCCAAACTGAGGACACCAGGGCTGGGACTGCAACAGGTTATAAAGGGAATGAGAGGTAGGGGGTGGTAACACTTGGGAACAAATGGGGGTTCAGGGAAGGGTGTTACAAAAATGACAGGCAGGAAGGGAAAACCAATGGGGAAGAACTTAGGGAGGGGCCCCGCCCCCGAACCAATCACTCGAACCCTGGTGAGAAGCTTCTAGAAAGAGGGCAGGAGGGCCGAGTGACTGGCAGGCAGCCGGGGTGGAGAGTGGAAAGGATACATTTGATTGTCGGGGTAACAGAGGAGGGGTCAGGTGATTGACATTTAACTACAGGAGGGAAACTTGGGCAGAACCATAACAGAACACAACTGAGGGGGAACAGAACATACCAAACTGCAACAAGCCAGCAAACCAAACCACAACACTGGGGAAGATTTTTTTCCTCGCCATGAAAAGGGAGATTGTTGCTTAAGGGTTGTTCCTCCAGGGGAGTGTGGTAAGCTCCTCCTCAGCCAATTTGCCGGCCTCCACAACTCCCCCTCCTCTGCTCAACTACAGCAGAGGAGAATGAGTGAATAGTTTTCTTCATGGGTGCCTGGGTTTTGGCTGGTGTCAAACCATGACAGGGAAACCTGGGTTTGGCATGAGGCTCCAGTGAGACATACAGGTTTCAGGGCATGGGGAGCTCTGTGATGAGACCGAATTTGGGGGTGGTTGCAGGGAAACACAGGGTTTGGATGGATGCCTGCAGTGAGATATGAGGTTTGTGGGTTTGGGGTTGCAGGGAGAACCAGGGTTTTGTGGCAGAGGGTGTGCACTGGGACCTGGAATTGGGAGGGCTGCCCATGGACATGGTGGAATCTCACACCCACAGGTGTCCAAGAAATGCCTAGACATGGCACTCAGTGCTCTGGGCAGGGGACAAGGTGGCGATCAGTCACAGGCTGGACTCGAGGGTCTGGGAAGTCTTTTCCAACCTCAGTGATCCTGGATTCTGTGCCTGTAACACTCCTGCAGCAGGGAATTCTTTGGCTGGAGTAAACATCCCCCTGGAGACTGGCTCAGCTCAATGGGCAACAGAGGGACCAAACCCAGGCTCTGTAGGTGATGTGTCCCAGCCCTGCCTGGCAGCTCCTGAGGCTTCCCCTGAGGCCGGACAAATGCCACCTGTGTCTGCTGCAGCACTTGTGACTTGTCAGCCTGGCCCAGGTGATGGCTGCTCCTGGCAGGCTGGAGGTCTCAGTATCCAACCCCAGTGCTTGTTTTGAGGCCGTGGAGCAGGATTTGTGTGTCCACATGCCCAGGACAAAGCAATCCAGGCACCCTGCTCTGGTTGGGTGCTGAATGTCCTGTGCCAAACCCCAACGCTCTGTTACTGTCAGGTGTGGGGTGTCCCCTGCCAAGAAAAGCTGCAGCCAGGCCCTGTTCCTGCTTTGCTTTCCTGCTGGAGAGGTGTCCAAGGAAGGCCAGGTTGGACGGTGCCTGGAGCAAGCTGGGCCAGTGGAAGGTGGCCCTGTCTTGGAATGGGGCAGCCACTGCTTCTCTGGAAATTCCATCCCAGCTCCTCACAAATCTCCTGGGGAAGAATTCTTCTCAATATTTCATCTATCCCTGCCCTGTGGCTGTGGAAAACCATTCCCCTTGTCCTGTCCCCCAGGCCTTTCTCCAAAGTCCCTCTCCTGCTTTTTTACATGTGTATCCAGCTCTCACAGTTTACAATATTCTTATCAGCAATCAGCACATCAGTTAAGGATCAGAGGTCTGCAAGTGTTTACTGTGAGTTAGTGTGGAATTTCGACCCTAATTCAATTATCTGCCTCCAAAAGAGTGGTTCCACTTTCACTCTCTGGTGCAGTAAAATAACTGATTTCCTGATTACCCCACTGCCTCTGGAACAGAGCTGGGAACCCTGCATTTACCTGAGAGCCAGGGCTGGAAAAAGAGGGGCTGGGATGGGCTTCTCCCAGCCTGGGAGCTCTGTGGTATGGAGGGCTGTGGGACTTTTAATAAGACAACAACGAGCTTTTAGTAGAAAACAATAAACTCTTTAGTCATGGCAGGAAGATTTAATTAAGTTTCTCAAATGGAACAAGTAGCAGAAGCAGGGTAGTTTTTCAAAGAAATTTTTATACAAGCGCTTATCATACGGAAAAAGGAGCCGATGTCGCTACTAGGGAATTGATCATGGATATTATTGGTTAGCAGACATTTGTACATTTATACTACTGGCTATGCAGGCTTACACTATTCTAACCTGATAGTGAAAATATTATAAAGCTGTGTATGCTTTTAATAAATGTTTCTGAATGCACCACATGTGGGGACTGTGCATCATTTATACATTGGAAATGGTGCTCAAACAGCGACTAAGAATCTCCTAAACAATCCCAGATCTGCAATGGATCTCAACCGTACCAAGGTGGGCTTCAAGGATCATTGAGGAAGTCCTATCACTGCTGGCTAAGGAACAGGCTATCCTTGTGAGCAGTCAGGAAATTTGCCTATAAGATGGACACCAATATAACTAAAATGGAAGCTTTCTATAAAGACTGTTTATTGCATATAGCGAGAGAACACTGTTTTAAAATTCAGGAGTGAAAAATCATACAGCTTCTTATATGGGTGTAAAGCTGCTGTCCTTGGTATCCCCTTGTGTAATCTTTGAACCCGTCAGGGAAATTCCCAGGGCCTTGCCCTGCAAGAATATACCACAGAGTCTCCACCTAGGCTGAAAGAAATATTTCCCCCATGGAGCCTTCCCAGCACTAAGATTCACCCCAGTTACTTCCCCATATTTTTGCACAGTGTCTCTATAAGTTGGACTGTTCTGTTCCCCCCTATCCCTCTATCCCTAATGGTTTATCTCTGGTTCTCCCCTCCCTCCTTTGTGCTGCCAGTTATCCCAGCTCCTCCCCAGTTGCCTTGGAGATTAATGTATTCTCTCTCAAATCACTACCTGATGCCCTGTCCGTCACTCAGCGCTCCCACCCTTCTCTCTGGAACTCTTTAGAAACTTCTAACTAGAGCGTCGAGTGATTGGCTCTGGGGCTGGGGCTCCACCCTCAAGTTATCCCCATTGGTTCTCCCTAAGTCAATCATTTGTATCCCACTCCCCTCTGAAACCCTATTCATCCAAGGATTGACTCCTAGATTCCCTTCCCTTTATAACCTGATGTAACCCCTCCCTCGCTCTCTTTGGTTTCTGGCTTCCCTGGGATCCATAATAAACCTGGACTTGCCCTGACTGGAGAGCGCTCTCTTTTATTCCTGTGTGTCACAAACAGGGCTGGTCTCATCCCGTCACCAAGGCAGGGCCACTGCTATAACGCAGGGTACTGACCTTAGGCACTGTCCCTGATATCAAAGTTGAGATAGTGACCCCCAAGCTGCAAGCGGTTGCTGGCCAGCTTGCCGGGACATTCAGGAAGGTCAAACCTTCCTTCTCTCCTGCCAGACCGCAGCACCATATGTCCCAAATGCTCATGGTTTGTCCTTTCCCTGTTTCCTCATTGGTTGTGGTATCCTGGTGGCCGGCCCTGTCTTCCTGTAGGGCAATGCCTTTGTCCTGCCCTTTGTACCACCCCATGCCCTCGGATCATTGGCTGCTGACCCCCACTTAACCTTGTGCACACCACAGGGCCAGGCCTTTTGTCCCTGATTTCCCATTGGCGTGCTAGAATTAACCTTCACTGGAATTTGCCATGCAAAAGGCCCTTCAGCCTCTCCTCGCTGAGAGTGAAGAGTGAGTGTGGGGTGTGCACTTGACGGCTTTGCCTGAATGCCTCCCCAAGCGGCCTTTCCACAGGAGATGCTGATTGGGAAACAGCCAGCAGCATCCACCATCTAAATCACCATGCTGCTAAAGGCAGGGACACTTTCCACTATCCCAGCTTGCTCCAAGCCCAGGCCAACCTGGTCTGGAATAATTCCAGGGATCCAGGGGCATCCACAACTCCTCTGGGCACCCTGTGCCAGTCCCTGGCTGTGCCTAAGCCTCTGAGCTGTGCCTGGCAGAAGCTCTCTGGCCACACACCATTGATTTGGAGAAGAGACAGTGGATTTGAGGGAATGTGGAGAAGTCAGCATGTCCCTGTGGACAGTTTTTTATTGAGACATAGTTGATGGGAAAAGAGACGTGAAAAATACATCAGAGAAAGCAACAGCTGCCTAATGCAAGGACACAGTTTTCTTTGAGAAAGAAGCTGTTCAAGAAAATCTGTGATAACAGGCGGTAAAAAAGAAGCCACAAACATCCTGAGAAAGGTGGGACTGACTTTTTATAGCGGACCAATAGTGAGCTCTATTTTTGCAATATGTATGAGCCTTATTACTGTGATTATAAAAGTGTGCCTATTAATCAATAATTCTGAGACTTGTCGATCATCAGAGGATAAGCAGGTCTCCTTGTCATGTCCCCAAGAGGGAAGGAGCCTGTCGTTGGAGAGGAGCTGGTGTCCCTGGAGCTGACAGAGCAGGAGCAGAGGAGCTTCATGCAGGATGATCCCCAGCCCTCTCCAGCCCTGGCTGGGTCACTCCTGCCATGGAGTCAGGAGTGCAGATGGTTTCAGTTTGCAGTGTGCATTCCTGCTGGCTGGGGCTGAGGCAGGAGTGTGCTCCTGCTGTGCCAGGCTGGCAGGGGCAGAGAGGGAACGGTTCTCTGGCTGCTCCTGAGGGACACTGAGCAGCTCCTGAGCCCGAGGAAGCCGTGCAGCACAAGGTGCAGCGCTGGCAGAGAGGGGGTCATGGTTTAATGGTGCCAGAGAAGATTTCCTGGGTGTGCTGGTGGCAGAAGTAGGACACGAGCCAGGAGTGCCAAAGGCCACCTTCCTGGGCTGTGCCAGCTCTGGGGTGGCAGCAGGGCCAGGGCAGTGCCCGTCCCCTGTGCTGGCACTGCTGGGGCACCTCCAGTGCTGGGGCAGCTCTGGGCCCCTCCTGCCAGGAGAGACCTGGAGGGGCTGGAGCGTGTCCAGGGAAGGGAACGGAGCTGGGAAGGGAATGGAGCCCCAGGAGGGGCTGAGGGAGCTGGGAAGGGGCTCAGCCTGGAGAAAAGGAGGCGCAGGGGGGCCCTTGTGGCTCTGCACAAGTCCCTGCCAGGAGGGCACAGCCAGGGGGGTCGGGCTGTGCTCCCAGGGAACAGGGACAGGACAGGGGGAAATGGCCTCAGACTGGGCCAGGGCAGGCTCAGGGCGGACATCAGGAGGAATTTCTGCATGGAAAGGGTGCTCAGGCCTTGGCAGGGGCTGCTCAGAGAGGTTTGGAGTGCCCATCCCTGGAGGTGTCCAAGGAGTGCCTGGATGTGGCTCTCGGTGTTCTGGGCTGGGGACAAGGTGGCGATCAGTCACAGGTTGGACTTGAGGTCTGGGAAGTCTTTTGCAACCTCAGTGATCCTGGGATTCTGTGCCTGTAACACTCCTGCAGCAGGGAATTCTTTGGCTGGAGGAAACATCCCCTGGAGACTGGCTCAGCTAAACTGGCAACAGAGGGACCAAACCCAGGCTCTGTAGGTGATGTGTCCCAGCCCTGCCTGGCAGCTCCTGAGGCTTCCCCTGAGGCCGGACAAATGCCACCTGTGTCCTCTGCAGCACTTGTGACTTGTCAGCCTGGCCCAGGTGATGGCTGTTCCTGGCAGGCTGGAGGTCTCAGTATCCAACCCCCAGTGCTTGTTTTGAGGCCATGGAGCAGGATTTGTGTGTCCACATGCCCAGGACAAAGCAATCCAGGCACCCTGCTCTGCTTGGGTGCTGAATGTCCTGTGCCAAACCCCAGCGCTCTGTTACTGTCAGGTGTGGGGTGTCCCCTGCCAAGAAAGCTGCAGCCAGGCCCTGTTGCTGCTTTGCTTCCTCTGCTGGAGAGGTGTCCAAGGAAGGCCAGGTTGGACGGTGCCTGGAGCAAGCTGGGCCAGTGGAAGGTGGCCCTGTCTTGGAATGGGGCAGCCACTGCTTCTCTGGGAATTCCATCCCAGCTCCTCACAAATCTCCTGGGGAAGAATTGCTTCTCAATATTTCATCTATCCCTGCCCTGTGGCAGTGGAAAGCCATTCCTCTTTTTCCTGCCCCTCCAGGCCCTTGTCCAAAGGTCCTCTCCTCCTTTTATGACATGTAAGCCTATCCAGCTATCACAGTTTACAAAATTTATCAGCAATCAGCACAGGAGTTCAGGATCAGAGGTCTGCAAGTGAAAGGTGTTGACTGTGATAGAGCCAACCAAATTACACCTGGTATGTAATTTCTACACTAATTTTTTTCAATTATCTGACTCCGCAACTGTGGTTCTTCCACACTTGGCTGCAATAAAATGCCTGATTTCCTTGAATTACCCCATTGCCTCTGGAACACGTGAAGCTGCACCCACTGGAAAGCAAGATCTGGATAAAAAGGGGCTCAGAAGGGCTTCTCCCAGCCTGGGAGCTGCAAGGCCTGGAGGGAGAAGGTAGGGGATGGGCATGAGCTGCGGGGCTGGGAGCCGGGAGCAGCCGGGAGCGGGATCTTGTTGCTCTCCTGCCTCCTGTGTCCCTGTGCTTTGCCAGGCCTGGGGAGATGGCAGGGCAGGAGCAGAGGCGGCTGAGGGCACGGGCGGGCGCTGTGTGCTCCGAGCGTGGGCTGCAGGAAGCCGCCTGTGCTGGCCCCGCTTGGGGCTCGGGAGCCGTGTGCGCTGCGGGGGCTGAGCTGGGAGGGGGCCGGGCTCAGAGCGGTGGGAGCGGAGCGGCGGGGGAAGGAGGAGGGATGCGGGCCATGGAGGGCCACAGGCAAGGCTGCAGAGGCGCAAAGGCTGTCCCGAGAGCCGGCAGCGGGGCCGGCCGGGCACAGATGCCGAGCGGAGCCCCTGCCCTGCCGCCAGCCCGTGCCCGGCCGGGAAACGCTCCCCGCAGGCGGGGCCGACCCTGCCCGGCCCGGCCACCCCCAGCCCCGCGGTGGGGCCGGATGGCTGCGCTCCCCTGAGGGCAGGAGCCGGGGGATCATTCCTTTTCCTGCCCGTGCACGGAGGGTGGCATTCTCCTCTCTTACACTCTAAGCATCACCACCCCCGAACCTCCCACCGCCCCAGCGCTCCGGTCTCTGGGACAGCCCCCCACAAAGGCAGTAGTGTTCCCAGAGCCCCTTTCCCTGGGCCAGGGCTGCGGAAAACATTCCCCAGGGGCTGTTCCTGTGGAACGGGGTGCAGGCATTCCCATGGCAGGTCCTGCTGCCAGCCTTGCTGCTTCCCTCCTGCTTCCAAGGAGGAACTCGGTCTGAGTTATGCCCTGAATGTGCTCAGTTGCCTCTCTGCGGACACTGACATAGTCGCATGGGGCTTTTTCCCTGTTCCTGCAGCAATGGGAAGCCGTGCAGGGAGTGCCAAGGGTGCCTGGGGGCAGGTTCAGGGTGTGGCTGGGCTGGAGTTAATGTTGTCCAGGGCAGCCCCTGGCTCCTGAGCCTGACCAGTCCTCGCAGTGCTCCAGTGGGAGAGATGTGGGAGAGGACAGGGCTGGGACAAGTGGCTCAAGTGGACAAGCTCCAGCAGTGACCCTGAGCCAGGAGTTCCATTCCTGAGCAGCCGCCCTGCACTGAGGCTCTGCTGCCCAGGGAGCAGCTGGACATGTGCCCAAAAAACAATTGGTGTCTGAAATCCTCCTGGCTCTGCCAGCACACCCAGCTTTCCTCTGCTGCTGAACTGCCCTTATCTCAAGATAGCAGCTTTTCCTGTTTCTGCTGTCCCCCTCCTGTCCCACCCTGCTGGTGGGAGCACACGAGCTGCTGGGGGGGCTCAGTGCCTGCTGGGATCCAAGCCCAGCGCTGCTTCTCCCCCTCTCCGGGCCCTGAGCTTCCCCCCAGCAGCTGCGTGATGTGGGCAGTGCTGGGACAGGGCCCTGCTGCCCCCTTGGCCGTGCTGTTCCCCTCTGTCCCCTCCTCACCTTGTCTGCTGCCCCAGAGCACAGATGTTCCCTGCAGCCTCTCACCCATCAGCGCCCCCAAGTCCTTCTCCTCAGGGCTGCTCTCAATCCATTCTCTTCCCAGCTTGTGTCTGTGCCTGGAATTGCCCTGACCCAGGGACAGCACCTGCACTTGGCCTTGCTGACCTTCATGGGCTTTGCTCTGTCCCACCTTCCAGCATGTCCACTTCCCTTCTGGTGGGGGAACATGGATGTAGGTCCCAGGTGAAACCCTGCTCTGGTCACCTCCCAGAAGAGGCCTGAGGAGTCTTTGCTGCCTGGGCAATCCCCAGTGGGGAGAGGGTTGGCCTCCAGTACTCCCTGGAATGAACCTGCCGTACTCATGGGTTGCCTTCTCCTGACTGTCTGCTCTTCTTTAGGATTTTGGCCTTTCCTTTTCCTGCTGCTCTTCCTCCTGAGTTCCCAAGGGGTTCCCATCTTCTCTCCACACCCACCGTGTACCCCAGGCCTGCCCCTGCTGCTGTGCTGTGCCCCCTGAGCTGGGGCCCTCGGCTGCCGGTGTCTGCTGGGAAGCCAAGGCTGGGAGCAACGGGAGCATCTGCTGTCAGGTGGGTGAGGGGAATCAGAGCCCACAGCCCTTGCACACATTGCCCAGATCTGCAGGGATTCCTGAGGGAAAGCTGCCCTGAAGGCTCTGGAAGGGTGCAGGAGTCCCGTCCAACCCTCGAATCAATACCTGCGCTGGTGTCAGTGTTGTGGCCTTGGTGGGACAGAAGCTGAATGCTCAGAAGAATTTTTTGCAAGGAATAAATCTCTCCAGTATCCAAGTGAACTGAGACTGGGGCAATTCTCTGAGTTGTGTGAAAAGTCAAAACCCCAAAGGTTTAAAGGCAGGTGCCCAGTTGAAAGTTTGTGGGCACTTTTCCTCCTGTCACCAGAAATTTTGAACCTGCTGCCTCTGTGGTGGCTGAAGCCAAGACTGCACCCAATGGGCACCTGCCTGATGAGTCCTCTGAGCTAACGAGCAGCAGATCATGGAGGCCACCTCTCTGATTTGGCTCCCAGCATTGCCAGTCTCTCCTGTAGGGCCTCCAGGATGTCCCAGGCACAGCAGCGGGCAGGGACAAGATGGATTTTCCCCCTGCACTGGGGTGGGCCCCTGGGGGTGCCAGGAAGCAGCTCCTGGGAAGAGGCCAGAGAGGGGCGAGGGAGGGGCTGCGCTGGCAGCTGGAGCAGGAGCACAGCTCAGAGCCCCTGGGGGAGTGTGTCTGGGGAGTGTGGGGTGCCCATGGGGGAGTGTGTGAGCGCTGCCTCCGGGTGCTGGGCAGCAGGCTGGGCCAGGCAGCGAGCAGGGCAGCCGTGGGCTGGCCAAGGGTGCAGGATGCAGGCGGGGCTGTTGGATGGGCAGAGGGGCTGTGCCAGGGCTCCAGGGAGCCAGGAATGGCCCTGGCTGTCTGCTCTTGTGGCTGGAGGAGTTCTGCTGGGAGGATGTGGGTGGTGAAGGCAGCACCTTGTCCAGGGCAGGTTGTGTGGCTGAGTGAGTTGTGTGTGTCTGGTGTGTCTCTGTGTGTCTGTGTGTGCTTGTGTGTGTCTGTGTCTTTGTATGTGTATCTCTGTGTCTGTGTTTCTGTCCCTGTGTGTCTGTGTTGTCTTTGGGATACACCCTCAGCTCCAGGGTTGACCCTTGTCTCATTTTGCAAGACAGGTGTCTGCTAGAGAAGGCAGTAGCCTCCCTTGGAATGGAGAATGTAAAGCCCCTCCTCTGAACTATTATAATTTTGAAATTAAGCGTCTCTTAGGCAACGATAAGGGAGTAGCAATAACAGTTCTTCACTCGTATATATAACAAGGCAAACAACACAACAACTGCACCATTAATATTAACAGAACCAGGAACCCAGTCCATCCCAGCGGCGACACTTTCCCCTTTAGTGCAGTTCCGGGCACAGCCAGCAGAGGCGCTGGTGCTCCCGGTGGGCAGGGGGTGCAGTGATCCCACGGGGCTGCAGGGGGCGCTCCGGCGCAAGCTCGGGGAGCACATGGCGCTGGCTGAGGCGGGGAGGGATGGAGGAGAGGCTTCACTTCACAAACCCTGGAGCAGCCAATCCCAGTACCCCAACAGGACTGGGAAGCAGCAGGCTGGCATTGCGGGAATGAGCAGAAAATCCCAGGGCGGCGCTCGAGATGTTGAGGTGGGGCAGGGGTGCAGGGGTCTAGCAGCAGAAGGAAGGCAACTCCTGTGGGGTTATAGCAACGGTAGCAAAATTCCTTTCCCCAAGCATCAGCTCAACAATCCTCCTCTAAATTTCAAGAGTAAGTTAGAGTCTCCAACTCCCCAGCTCATCTTTTTTTCCTGCCTCTATCACAGTATCTCTGTCATGTCCAGTTCCATGCCCAACTTCCCCAAGATAAACTCCCAAAAAAAAGAGCAGTTGCTCCTTCCCACAATCTCAAACCCCAGCCATCAGTACTTCTTACCAAATCAATGGGAAAAAATTCCACAAGTGACAAGGAAAGAAAAGGAAAGGGAAAAAACCCAACCCCAACAATTCTGCAAACAGGAAAGCAACAGGACCATCCAGGGTGCTGGGAAGGACCCTGGCTCTTGTGCCATCCCACACCAGGCTCCAGCAGCCAGGTGGGAGCAATCCCCACGCTGCAGTTGCTGCAGAGCCTCTGCCAGGAGCCCAGGGCCTCTGACAACACCTTAGGGAAAGTCTCTGTTCTTCCTCCACAGCCATGGCTTCACAGGAGGACACTCAGGAAGGGGATGCAAAGGCACAGCTGCTGGCAGAGGCTATCCAGAAGGTAGGACTGGATGCTGAGTACTGGCTGCCCAAAGTGACACAGATGCTGGGAATCGAGTGCAGAGAAGCCCTGCAACATCTGGAATATGAGGACTACCTCAGGCTGGAGTGTGAGGTACGGCACCCTGGGAGAAAAGGCACTGAGGAAACTCCTGAACATAGCCGATGATAAAACGAGGTGCACTAAAGAGGTGCAGAAGGAGTACTTGGAGAAGACAAACGAGATACAAGAAGAGGCCAAACAAGCTCTGAATGATCTGACAGAAGTGCTCAGCAGCTGCAGCCACAGCCAGGATGCTCTGAAGGAGAAGGCAGAGACTCTGTGGCCAGCCATGGAGATTCCCAAAGACTTCTGGCCACCAACAGAGAAACCCTTGGTGGATATGCAGGAGGGCATCCAGAAGCAGCTGGAGCAGCAGCAGCTGTCAGCAGGCAGGAAGGAGAACATCTCTGACATGGAGGTGCTGAGGCGGGCGTCAGGGGGACTGGCCCTGCAGGGCATCTACAAAACCAGCAGACCTGAAGATGTGCTGGCAAAGCGAGAGCAACTCCTCAGGGTTCCTGAGGGGTTCCAGCTTGCCGGTCCAGAGCAAGGATCACTGCTTGAGAGGAAGGAGTTCTCCTCCTCTGCAGCAGAATCCACTTTCACCAAGTCCATGGAGCAGCTGGGGTTCAGCATGAGCGTTTCTGCCAAAGCCTCATTCTGGGGGATTAATCTGGGAGGGAGTGTAGATCACAGCAGCACCTCACAGTCAAGAGGACGCCAACCAGTCCCACTCTGAGCAGAGTACTTTTGCATCACCAAGTACCAGTACATCCCTCTGGCCTCCTGCTACTTCCAAAGGCATCAGCTTCGCCTCTCGGATGCGGCTCCGGGGCTGCAAGACATGGAGCAGCTTTTGAGCCTCCCTCAAGAAGACAAGGCCCCCCTGCTGAATAGATGTGAGATGTTCTGGAACAGGTTTGGGTCCCATGTAAACCACGGTCCCCTCCACTTTGGGGGGATATTCTGGTGGAAGGCATCTACAGAAGGATTCCGAGCAAAGCAGCGGGAAGAGATGAAGCGACAAACGTCTGAAGCACTGAACACCCTTGTCAAGAAGAGCTATGGTGACTTCCTGGCAAGTGTTGGAGGGGGCCTGGAAATTGCTAAATCCAAATCAAAGGCTTCTGTCCTGGGGAAAGCCAGAGAGCGTTCCCGTACAGGGATTCAGGTCTCCATGGTCAACACAGGGGGCCCAGCAGACACAGGTTCTCTTCCTGAGTGGAAAACGGGGCTCGTGTCTGATAACACATCATGGTGCGTTATCGACCGTGGCTTTGAGCTGATCCCAGTGTGGGACATCATCCTGTACAACCACTGCAGGGATTTTAAATCCGTAGATCAGATGAGCAGAGCCCTCAGGGCTGCGTACAAAACACTGACCAAACAAGGAATCGGCATCACTTTTGGAGAGGAACTGGGCAGTGCAGTGCAAGAGGCCAGAGATTTCATGGGGACTGTGAAGGCCTGGGAGATGACAAAAGTGGATGAAAGGAAGCTGCGAAGGCTGATGGAGCTAAAAGATGATCTGAATGCAAAAACCAGGAACCCCAGTGTGTGGATCAACGTGTGCCTGTCGGACAAAGCCCTGCAGGACTTCCTGGTGAAGACCGTGCGGAGATGCCAGGAGTCACCTCCAGAAAACACCACCTTTATCAAGGCAATGTTGAGAAGCCTCCTGAATCCTCATATCTACTCTGTCAAGGACTTCCCAGACACTTCCTTCATAATGCAATGGATCTTTCAGACTGAGCACCCACTTCCCAGATCTCCCAAAGTCTCTGAGCTTCAAGAGCTCATCAAGACACTGCAGCAAATGAAGGAGCAATCCATGCTGCCACCTACAAACCAGGAAGCTCTGCTTCTGCTGTTCATGAAGCAAAGAGAGAAGCCACCCTGACCAGCAGCCTGGCAATTTATTCCTTACTCCAGTCTCTCCAGGAACAGGCTCAGAAGGACGTGGAACTGTTGGTGCTCTTGATTGTGACCAGCACAGGGTACCAGGTGGAAAGCAGCACTTTTCAACACCTCCTTGGACACCCAGAAATTCAGCACATGGCCAAGGAAATGGAAGCGGCACATGTGAAGTACATGAACCTGAAGGAGCAAGATGGTGACAGAGCTGTGGCCTTCCTCCTGCTGACGGGTCTGACTGTGACACCTGAAAGTCAAGAGCTGTCCCCTAGCAGAAGAGGGAGCGTTTAGTTTTCATGGAAGATCACATGAAAGGCTTGTGGTCCACACGGATAAAAATCTCCTCCAAAAGCGCAGAGGAGGCGGCGACTGGAAAAAACTGGAACAGGACTTGGACTCCTTGATCAGTGGGTGCTTGGATGACAAATGGGATGAACAGAGGTTGAGGAACATATACAGGGACCTGGAAGACACTTTTGCAACACCTGGGACCCCCAGTCAGTCCCAGTCCAAGTCAGACAGCAGCCATCCAAAGAAAATGAAGCCATTGCAAACCAGGAGTTCCTCCAGCTGCTCAAGCGCCTTGGACTAGAAAGTCACTATCCAAGGAAAATGGGGATGGGAGATTTCCGCACCATCTGCAAGACATCTCTGCGGGGCAGCCAGCCCAGCCAGGACAAGGAACTGCCATTTTACTTCTTGCAAAAGCTGTTAACTGTGGATTACAGGGTGAGGTACCTGAGTTGTTGGGAAAGGAGCAACCCAGGCCTTGCACCCGTACCGCAAACCAGAGCGCAAGAACACAAACAATCAGACTCCTTTGAAAACTTTCATGATGATTTGGTGGAAGCAGTCCCTGAATGTGCAAGCAGGGACAGCCATGTGCACCCCATGGACCTGCAGATGGCCATTTTCCATTGTGCTGATGACTTCCTGAGACAGACCCTGGCAACCAAGCTGGCGTTCTGCCAACTGGCGCTGCCTCTGCTGGTGCCCAACCCCAGCACTTCACGCATCGAGTTCCCGCTCTACGCCTTCAGCCAAATCCAAAGGAGCTGGAAAGAGGTGGACAAGTCAGGAAAGCAGGGCCTAACAAAGAGTTACAACAACAAACTCATCTTTCAGGCAAAGACACCCATCGTGTCCTTCATCCGCATTGGCAGCTCGGCCTCCTCTTCCAAGTCCCAGCTCCTCAACGCTCTGCTCAGCAAACGCAAACACGACACTTTCTTCCACCGCAACTGCAGAGGCAGCAGCAGAGAGCGTTTGCTGATGGAAGGGCTGGTGGAGATCGCCTGGTACTGCCCTGGTGGAAGCCCAGATGACAGCTTTGAGCGCTGTGTGGCTTTCTGTAACCTGCATGGAGACGCCAGGGATCACGAGCACAGCTGCAGTTCCTGCAGGAGATATCTGCTGTCAATGTGGCTTTTGTGTCCGATTTGGAGTTCATGGACAACAGGGGCAAAAGCTTCTGGAGGACCTGTGCCAGTCACAAAGGCCTTTGGTTTCTTCTCACAGAAAAAGAGAAGGTTGAAGCTGGACAATTCAGCAAAACCATAAAATAGGGATCAAGAATAGAAATGAAGCAGAACTGATGGACCTGACTAAAACAATTGGGAATCTCCTGGGGGTTTTATCAATGTTTTAGCCTGGAGACCTGTGGGAAAAAGCTCGCCAGCATGGATTCATAGTGGATGCAGATCAATCCGCGTGTGTGACAGCCAAAGCAAAGGCAAAGAAGCTGGTGGAGCTTCTGAAGAAAGAGAAGCTGTCTGAGATCAAATCCAGCTGCTGCCCTCCAAGGAAAACTGTGGTACCAGTGGTGCCAAAAGGACAAAGAACTCACTCGCTTGCAGGAGAAGGGGAACAAGAGCATTGAGCTGCATCACAGCCAAATTGAAAACGAGAAGGCAGGAATAAGAAAAAGCAACTTGATCAAGCTTTCCCTCTCAACCCACTGATTAAATCATTCCTTGGCTTTCTCCAGGCCCAGCCAGCAGATACCAAGAAATACTTCCTGCACTGGATGAAGGTCTGTATGGATGAGCTCTTGTGACCTTGAAGAACTGAGGGGAGACTATCACAAGTTATGGTCTGAAAACCTGACTGGAAAGAAACACCAGGAAAAAACAATGTGAATGCTGAATTGTTGAGTCGTTTGGATGCCCTCTATGATGAAATCAACGATTCATCCATTGGCCTGGAGCACTTTCTGAGAGAGATAGGGCAGATTTATGAAGCTCTGCAATTATTGAATTCCACAATGACAGTTTTGCAAACTGCCAGAAATTGCAGCAGAGTTAATGGTGTTGGGTACCCCGTGGAGCTGATGGATGGGGACGCTTCTTACCTGCCCTTGCGCTGGGTGGGAGCAATCTTTGACAGCTTAATTGAGAGGCTGGGGGACAAACGAGTGTTTGTGCTCTCCGTGCTCGGCATCCAGAGCACAGGCAAGTCCACCCTGCTGAATGCCATGTTTGGGCTGCAGTTCAACGTCAGCGCAGGGAGATGCACCCGCGGAGCCTTCATGCAGCTCATCCCAGTGGGAGAGGAGCTGCAGCAAGACTTGGGCTTTGATTTTGTGCTGGTGGTTGACACAGAGGGACTTCGTGCCATCGAGATGGCCAATAAACAATCCCTGAACCATGACAACGAGCTGGCCACCTTTGTCATTGGTGTTGGCAACATGACTGTGATCAATATCTTTGGAGAAAATCCATCAGAAATGCAAGATGTTCTCCAGATTGCTGTGCAGGCTTTCCTGAGGATGAAGCAAGTCAATCTTTCCCCAAGCTGCCTCTTTGTCCACCAAAATGTGGGAGAAGCAACTGCCAAGGAGCAGAACATGGAAGGACGAAGGCGTTTGCAGGAAAAGCTGGATGAAATGACCGTGGTAGCTGCTCAGCAGGAATTCTGTGACATCTCCTCCTTCAGCGATGTCATTGGCTTTGATGTGAACACCCACATTCACTACTTTGCTCACCTGTGGGAAGGAAACCCCCCAATGGCACCACCCAACCCCACCTACAGCCAGAACATCCAGCAGCTTAAGAGCAAAATCTTCCAGGCTGCCAAGAAGCAGTCACAGCGCAGCATTTTGAGGCTGTCGAGCCTGAAACATCGTATTGGTGACCTCTGGAATGCTTTGCTGAATGAAAACTTTGTTTTCAGCTTCAAGAATTCCCTGGAGATTGCTGTGTACAGGAGACTGCAAAGTGCCTTTAGTCAGTGGGCCTGGAGGCTGAGGAGTCACATCTTAGATGTACAGATGAGACTGGACAACAAATTCGGAATGGGGACTGGCAGAATGTCACTAGAGAAGACCTTGAAGGGCTGGTGAAAGAACAAGTGATGCCATTGAGAAAGAAGTGGAAAAGTATTTCAGGGAAGACAGAGACCGTGAGACACTGGTCCAGTGGAAATCAAGCACAGAGCTGAAGCTGAAAGAATTAAAACAGAGTCTTCTTCATGAGACAAAAAAAATGTGAGAATCTCATTGAGCTACAGAAGGAGCAGAAGAAACTGGATGCAAGGAAATTGGACTATGAAGATGAGCTCCTGAGAAGGAGTCGGGAGCTGCTGTGAGTCTGAAAGGGAAGAGCCTCAGTGAGACAGAACTGAAGGACAACTTTACTCTTGTCTGGAATGAGTGGATTGCCGAAGTCTCCCGTGCTGCTTGTCCTCCAGAACGGGTGGATATCGATGCAGAAATTGAAGATGTCCTTGTAGAACACTTTAAGGAGCCAGGTTTCCATGAACGGATCAGGTCATTTCCCAAGGGCAGAGGATTTTCTTTTGATCCACAGAATATATCATGAAGAAAAAGTATTTAGGCTTTATCCCAGATCGCAGGAACCTTTCCAATGCTGATGTGATCAACTTTAAGCACATCACCGACGACATCATAGAGTGTGTGATGGCAAACATTGCTTAAGAAGGAAGAGGAGAAACGGATTACAGTCGAAATTTTATTCATGAAATACTCAATGAAGTACAGAAAGGTGTCAACTCTGTCCCCAGCAATGCAACCTGTGCTTTTAATAGAGAGTACAGCATGGATTTGTCTCTGTATCTGTGCAAAATAGCAGCAGAAAGATTTAAAGCCATGCACGATGCATTCCGAAAGGCAAATGACCCAGTTGTGTACCTGAGCAGCAAGAGAGAAGATTTCTTCCAGTGTTTCCAGATTTCCTGCCGAGGAGCCACTTCTGTCACAAATTTTGCTGATTTCCTTTGTCACAAGATTGAACCAGCTCTTCGCCATGCAGTCTTTGAAAGGACAGCTAAAGCCATCGCTGAGGACATGCAGAGCAAATTCCTTGATTTCAGGGGCAACAGAGCCAATCTGGAAGTTTGTATTTTGAGAGACCTGGCAGAAAAAGAAGATTTTGAGTGTTTCAAGGAGTACCTTACATCTCCAAAACAGTTTTGTGAGAGTTACATTGAGAGACTAGTTAGGAAGCACTGTTTAGATGGGAGTCGGAGGCTCAGGGTATTTTAGACTCCTCCCTTAATCTTCTCTATCAAAACATCCAGTCAGCTGTTTCTTTATCAACCCAAATTGTCAAAGACAGAAAAGACAGAGAAGATAAAATCTCTTTCTGGGTGGAATGAAATTTTGCAGGCAACTGTCAGAGTTGATCAACTTGCCCAGAAGTGACCTGAAGGGCATCAAGCACCAGGAGGTCACAGACATTGAGTTCCTGAGCAGGGCCATGGCAGAAGCTCTGGATGACCTGAGGGACAGGCTCATGAAAGAATTGGCTGGTGCTGACCTGAGCTCGTTTCCACGGCAGCCTCACACCATCCTGGCAGAGCCATTTTTCAGGGTGCTGAGCACAGTGTCCCTTTTGTGGGGCTGTCTGCACAAACACCATGCAGGAACATGATGGAGACCATCAAGGTGGTCTACCATCGCCCACAATCTGTGAAGGGATCCACATGGTGGAAATGTTTTTTTGGCATTGAGTATAATACACACAAATGGTCATTGACGATTGTTCCAGCCTTGTTGCAAGTGATTACTTATTTGGAATTGATGGTGGCGAATGGATTCCCAACAAGAGATACCGTGATGCTGGGACATCCTTTTTCCACTTGGAACATTTTTCCTAATTCATACCATGCAGGGCGTACTGGAAATGGTTTGTGTCTCATTTCAGGACAAAGCTGGAAGCTCTGCACAATGGGAAATTTCAGGGCAAAGGAAAAATCCCTGAGGCATGGCGGAGAATTACCAAGCAGGAGGCTCTGTCTGAGCTGGACAAACGTTCGGCCAAATCCATGGGAAAAAAGAAGCACAAGCACTTAGCAGTTTAGGAGAACTTTGTACCAGGCCCTCAACAAAATTCAGTTACAATGATTATGCTCTCAAACCATGTTCAGGTAATGGTATCTAATTTTTCCCAAATTTTGTGAAATTAGGCACATTACTGTGACCTTCGCTCAGCAATTCCCACACTTCATGAGAAAGCCAGAATCCTCTTGCCTTCTTGCCATGAACATTTCCCTTGGCTTTGTCCTAGAGCCAAACCAAACCCCCTCCCTGGGGCAATCAGCCTCATGACCAAGCCTGAGCCCAGGAGCCAGGACAAGGGCAAAGCAAAGAGCTGCACTCAAGCACCCCTTGGATCAGCTGCTGTGAGACAAGAAGGAACAGTGCCCCAAAGGCAGTTTTCCTGCAGCAAGGAGCTGTCCCGCTTCCGAGAAAGGGCTGCAGGGCCTGAGGCCAGCTCCACGCTGGCTGCAAGCTGGGCTGCTTGGCGTTTGGGTGTCATCCTCCCCTCCCTCATTGCAGCCTCCTGGATCACTGAGGCCGTTCTCCCAGCAGGAGCTGTTGTGCCTGTGTTTCTCAGGAAAGGCAGTGACACGACTGCCCCAGGCTCAGGCAGTGCTTTCACTCCCTGTCCTCGGGGTGCTGTGTCTCTGTCCAGGGCAGCCGCTCCTGCTCAGGTGCCTGCGGCTGCTGCCTTCCCTCCAGCCCTCAGCCCCAGCAGGGGCTGCTCCTGCCCTTGGCCTCACTGCTGAGCAAAAGCCTTTGGAATGGCCCATGTGGAGAATCCTGTCTGCCAGCACCTTCTGCAGCAGCTATCAGATTCAGGGTCCTAATTCTCTCCTTGGTTCAGCTTTTTCTAAGGTCTGTGTCCAGGCAAAGCAGCTGCTTCCGTTTCTACTGAACATCTCCTGTTAATTTCCTGATCTTTGATGAAAACAAAGCCAAACAGTTCAAGGAAAAAAAAAAAAAACGCTGCTCAAGGATGGCTGTTGCAGCTTCTTCAAGGCCAGGGAAAGGGAAAAAAACTTCTTGCTTCAGCTAACAAAACCCCAAGCCAGCCAAGCAACAAAATAATGCTGTCACAGGGCATCCAATCAAGCACGCCCAGGAGTGAGGCTTTGAACCAAGCCTGCACAAAAGCCCCAAGGGTCTTGCTGGTGCCTTGGAGTGGCTACCCTGGAACAGACGTTCGACAAGATTAAGAAAATAAAAGCAGGCATTTAGTAAAGCATGGGGAGGCAGCTGGGCAGTGGAGCAGGGAGTACTGTGGAGATGATGGATGGTCCAGACAACCTGGCTCTTGTGGGGAAGAAACCATGGGAAGTTCAAACAGAAATGTAAGGGGGGAAGCAAAAAGGAACGTAGTCATGTAATACTGCAGGTGCTTGGGGTTAAGCAATGTAGCTAAGAAACTTTTGTAATGTGATTACTGCTTGGCAGTGGAAAATTTTATCTAAAGCTGTTGGACTTTATATACCCAGCTCTCGAGATAATAGACAACTTCACAGCTTCGCTGTATCAACAATAAACAACTTCTTGCTAACATCTATGGGGAATCCTGTCTCTCAATCACCGACATGAAGGGCCTTCAACAGGGACACCATGGGCAGACAGAAGCCTCCCCGGGGGTACGCCCAAGATGGACAATGGTCACAAGTTTTTCATACAGTTATAATTTGGTCCATTTGCATATCAGAGGTTAATCCTCCAATTACAGTTTCAGGTAATGAAGTCATTTACCCCCAGTTTGCTCCTCCCCAGCTCCCTTCTGTATATAATTGCTGGGGCCTGAGACAGTAGGGTGTCCTTGACTTTAAGGTCTAGAGGAATTGTTTTGTCTGAACAAAATGAGAAAACAGTAGCTGACAGGCTACTGGAGTTTTAGAGTTCTACCCTAAAGCAGTACAGGATTGGAAAAATGTAAAAGCTACATTGTAAGGGATTACTGTCCCTTCTCTGGACCCACCTTAGAGCTACAGGAACCATTTCTGGGCATAGAGCAGAAAATAAGGGAATGGAGTATCATCATAAAGTCACCCCGTTTCCTTGCAAATAGCACACTGATCTTTTCCTAATGGTCATCACTGAAAATGTCTTCAACATGTTCTGCTTCTTGCCCAACAGCTCCCCTGTCTCCTCTGGAAGCCATTAGAGCAGCCATGATTTCTCCATCTTTACCTCCCCAAGCCAACCCTGTGTTATTACATAATTTCCATGCAGTTTCTAACAATTTATTTACATTTCTAGAGTCCTCTGCCCCCAGTCTCTGTAACTTTCTTTTAATGTCTGGAGCCAATTGCCCCATAATTGTAGCTGCCATTTGTAACATATCTCCTTCTCTGTCAGGATCCACGTTAGCAAATTTCCCATCTGCATCCATTAATCATCAATAGAAATTGGAAAGAGACTCATTCTTTCCTTGGATTACGTGAAACAATTGTGACATAATTATAGCCTTTGGAATTGCATGTTTGTCATGGTTTGACACTGGCACAATGCCAGTGCCCCCATGAAAATACCTTCTCCCTGGTTTCTGCTGTGAGATGTGACCAGGAATAAGCAAAGCAGACTTTTACTTAGAAATAAAGAAAAGTTTATTAACTAAACTACAAGTGAAAGGAAACACACAAGGAAAAATGAAAACCCTACAAAGGCATTTTCCTCCTCCCCCCACCAAATTTCTAATAAATTACATTCTCCAAATCACTGACTCTCGGTCCGGCACCACCCTTTAGAATACTCAATCCTCAGTTCATCAAGAGGGGAGGAGTCCTTCTTGTGCCATGATGACCACTTCCTTTCATGTCCAGTGCTCTCACCACTGAACAGGGACCAGAGCTGCTTCCAGGGTTGTCTTTTAAGGATGCCTTGTCCCATTCCAAGAAGAGCACAGTCTCTCCTTCGGGACACCTGTCCCCCCACATTTTTTCACCCCCTGAGGCCGAGGGGTACCAACACTGAACCCTTCTGGCTCTGGGGCATAGCCCCCCTGGATGCAGTCTCTGTATCACAAGGAAACAGTCCATGGCTATACAAAAAGAGTCCAGCAAAACAACCACTCCTTCATCTCTTCCACCTGAGTTTTGCTCTATTCTTTTCAGATCTCCCCCTTGCTCAGACACCTTCAACACTTGCTCAGTTCCCTCTTCATCTTCTGCTCCATCTCCCCTCCAGGAAAGGTCAATGCTGTCTTGGTACTCTTCCATTCTTCCACCCTTGGGGGTCAGGCTTACTTCTCCCTGGCCACATGACTTTCCCCTCCCCGTGCCCAGCCAGCAGCTGGGCCGGGGCAGAGGGATCCAAACTCTCCCCACTGGAAATCCAAAGAGAACCTCCCAGGAAAGAGCTCTGCTTTTAGCCCTGTGTTCTCAGAGGCGGATCCAATGTCCCAATGGCCAAACCAGGTGCCAGTATTAAAATCTGAGCACCCATTGCCCTGACCACAGCATCCCAGAAAACCCATTTCCTGTCTGTGGTAGTTTTACAGGAAATGGGACTTCTGGGATATGCTGTGATCACCAATAGGTGTTCAGATTTTAATATTAGCACCTGATGTGGCCACTGGGGACATTTGGATACGCCTCTGAGAACACAGATAGGGGTTATAAACCAGAGCACTTGTGAGGGGAGTTCTTTTTGGTTCCGGCGAGGGAGCAGGTCGGACCTTCCCCTGCCCGGTGTCTGCTGCTGTGGGGAGGGGAAAAGCCATGCGGCCCGGGAGAGATAGGCCTGACCCTGAGGGTGGAAGGGTGGTGGAATGAAGAAGTACCGGGAAGCACCGAGCAGCCCATTCCCACCCCCACTCCCCCCAATCTGGAGACAGAGAGAGAGAGTGCAGTCTGTGCTTGAGACTGTGTTACCTTGAAACTTGATAATATGTGCTGGCAGCAGGCAGCACGGCTGAGGAGGAGGTGGGGGGGTGCACCGAGAGAGAGTCCAGCTGCTTGGAAGAATTTTTAACCCCTTTTGTGGATAATGAAAACTCTGCAGAGCATTGACTTTTCCTGGAGAGGAGACAGAGCAGAGGGTGAAGAAGGAACTGAGTAAGTGAGGTGGAGGTCTGAGCAAGGAAGAGAGAGAGAAGAGCCTTAGTGGGAAGAGATGATGGAGTGGCATTTTTGCTGAACTCTTTTTTTTGTAGAGCCATGGACTGTTTCCTTGTAATACAGAGACTGCATCCAGGGGTGTCGAGGGCATAGTTCAAACATGGCTGACCGAGAAGGGACACAGTCAGGATAACTTATTTGAGTTGTCTTAACTAGGCCAGAGAGCGCTACAAGGACACAGTATCCTTGAGACAGAGAACTGCTGACCATAAGTCATAAACAAGTCATAGGGAGGATGATAAAGAAAGAAGTGCTAATCACAAAAATGTAGAAGTTATGTGAAATAGTTGCTGTATTGTGTAATTGTAACTAACCAATGATGAGCTTAGATTTTGCAATATGCATGAGGCTAATTATGAAGTGTATTTAACCCGATGATATTGATCAATAAATGAGCTACACTGATGAACCATCTTGTGTCTGCGTCTCCCTTCTCCGACACAGGGGGAGGCAATGGTTCAGAGCCAAGAGAGTTCAGTGTTGAGACCCCTCGGCCCCAGGAGGTGTAAAAAGAAATTGGAGGGGACAGAGGTCCCAGAGATGAGACTGTGCTCTGTTTGGAACAGGACAAGGCATCCTTAAAAAGACAACCCTTGAAGCAGCCCCTGCCCCATGCTGGTGGTGAGAGCACTGGGCATGGAAGGAAGATGTCATAATGGCAAAGGATCTGCGGGTGGTGCTACATGTGACAAGAAGTCCATAGCACAAGGAAGGACTCTCTCTACTCTTGATGGACTGAGGATTTGATTATCCAAAGGGTGGTGCCAGACCAAGAGTTGGTGATTTGGGAAATGTAAATGTATCGGAAACTTGGTGGGGAGGAGGAAGAGAGAATGTATCTGTGCAGTTTTCATTTTCCTTGTGTGTTTTTTCTTTTTTTGTAGTTTCCCTTTTTTGTAGTTTAGTTAATAAAGTTTTTTCCCCCTAAGTAGGAGCCTGCTTTGCCTATTCTGGGTCTCACCTCACAGCAGACACCAGAGAGAGGGAATTTTCATGGGGGCACTGGCATTGTGCCAGTGTCAAACCATGACACTGTCAAACCACCACAATGTTTCATCCCAAAAAACAGTTAATCTCCAATACCTGGTCAAAAGATCCCTGTGTCCTGGCTGACAGTGAAAGGAATGAGGAGGAAGTTTTTTAACAAACAAATTGTGGGCTTGCTGGTGAATAAAGCCAGATACTGCAAGGGGAAAGAAGCAATGGAGTGACCCATAAATTCCAGAGGAATTCCACTACGTGACACAGGCTGTTATTCACTGAATGCTGTAGTAAATCCCTGGACTTAAAGGAAAAGAACAGAGGAAGGAGCACAAGGAAGAAGAAAAGTGGAGACAGGTACACATTAAAAGGGAATCTGTATTAGGTGATGTGGGAAATCTGTACCTGTCAAGTATCTCAGCCAATGAGGAAAGAGAGAGGAAAATGCAGCCAGGAAATGAGGATAAAAAGGAGGCTGCAGTCTCCAACAACTTGAGAGACCCCATGGGAAATGCCCATGACCTTTCCCTTTAGTTAAATAAAGTAGCTGGGCTCCTCTGTCTCCTTTTTGGACATGAACCTCTGGTGTTTGTGGATTAATTTTTGTGACAGTTGGGATCCAGTCTTGGATCAGGTGGAAAACACTGATCTGCTTTTCCTGGTTGCACATTTTGAGCATGAGCTCATTCTGCCTCTTCCCTTGACTGGGTCCTTACAATGGTCTCAAAGGCCTTACTTGCCTTCTCAGGATTTTCCCTTTAAGTCCTTGCCAAGTCCTTCAAGGACCTCAACTCAACTAAAAAAGGCGTTGTTACCATGACCAGTTGTTGTGGTTTGACCGGAAATGGGGCATCTGGGATGCCAGTGTCAAACCATGACACCAGTCCATCTGTACCTACCGCCCACCTGAGACGGGGTCTTGAATTGCCTTTCAGAGGAAACAACTTTGCTCTTCTGTGCCAGTGGAAGGGTGACAGTTTTTACAGATGGATCAGGAAGAACTGGAAAAGCTGCTGTAGCCTCGAAGAAAGATGACAGGTGGGAATATGAAGTAATGGTACTCTAAGGGTGTCCTGAGTTAACTGAACTTTGTGCCGTAGTCTTGGCCATTACCTTATTTCCTAGTTCCGTAAATACAGTTACTGGCTCTGTTTATGTTGCTAATTTAGTGAAACAGTTGGATCAAGCTGTGTTGTAGAATGTGAAGAAGAAACCATTATTTGTTATGTTCTTGAAATTATGGACAATTATTTGTAATCAAAACCATTCTTATTTTATTATGCATATTTGTAGCCATACATCTCTATCTGGATTCTTTGTTGAAGGTGACACCTATGTGGATTCCCTTGTTGCTGCCTCAGCAGTAAAAACGGTGCCTAATGTGTCACAGCAAGCTGTTCTGTCTCACCAATTTTTTCATCAGGATGCTCAGGCACTACAGCAGCAATTTAAATTATCACATGGTAAAGCAAAGTAAATTATTTCTTCTTGCCCTGATTGTCATAGTCTCATGTTTCACAATATTACAGTGCTAATCCTAGAAGTTTAGACCCTTTGCAAGAATGGCAAACAGATGTTACAAAAATGCCTGAATTTGGCCGTCTAAAGTGTGTTCACATTACAACTGACACCTTTTCTCATGCCATGGTTGCCTCAGCATTGGCAGGTGAATTAAACTGCTTGGGATGTTATTTGTCATTTTTGCCACACCTTTTCTATCTTAGGTGTTCCGTCTCATGTAAAAACGGATAACAGCCTGGCATATGTTTCAAAGAAATTGCAAGGTTTTTTCATGCCTGGGGTGTTGGTGATTCTACTGGTATCCCTCATGCTTCAACAGGCCAAACAATTATTGAACGTACTCATGGTGTGTTGAAGCGCCAGGTGCAAAGACAAAAAGGGGGAGTGCAGACGGAGTCGCCTCAAATGAGATTAGATAAAGCCATTTATGTCTTAAACTTTTTGCATCCTTTATCTGACTTACAAGTCTCTCCTATATTCTACCATTTTTGGTCTTTGAATTCAAAGCAGCCAAACTTTAGGAAAGGTATTAAGGTTTGGGTAAAAGATTTAATCACGGGAAAATGGACTGACCCAATAGAATTAGTAACATGGGGAAGAGGATATGCATGTGTTTTAACAGAAAAGGGCCCCCGATGGGTCTCTACCTGTTGTGTCAAACCTTATTTGGAGCGCACAGAAAAGGACAGGATGAGTGGTTCTACAGTGGGAACAAAACGAGTAGGTAATTGCATTGGTTATTAGGTAGATGGAAGCATTGACCCTCAAGGAATGTGAGGTAAAGATGGTAATTCAAGACAGAGTAAAGGGAGTTATAGGCTTACGCTGAAAATCCAAAATTTAAGTTAGTGGATGTTACTTTTGTATCTTTCCCTTGAATCCTCTTCTAGAGAGGTTGGTAGTACTGAGAAATGTGTCTCGTACCATTTCCTTTTGCAGAGCACTGACGGTCCCAAAATAGGGGAACTTGATGTACCTAAGGGAGAAGTGTTGCCTTTACACAGGAGCTGAACTAGTAGCAGAAATCCACACTTTGAGCAACTAGGTTGGTTGCCTGTTATGATAGCAGCAACCAGTTCCAAGGTTCAGTGGATGCTACTTAGTTCTGAGTGGTGACTAGGCAGATGATTTGGTCTCTGACTCTGTGTGGGAGAAAGTTATTTGATTAGAGGTGAAAGTGTCATCTGCTACAAATGTGTCATCGGGAAATTGCGAGGTCTGTAACGGTATTTGAAGATCTGTCTTTATGTGTTTTGTTTGTACATGAACCTTTAGACTGTGAAGGTGTGTGTTGTGGAGTTGGTAGAAGTTGGTTGTCTGTAAGTGAATGAAGAATGGATCCTCCATCTGCTGGGATTTTTGCAAGGCCCTGCAGGAAGTCCTTAGCAGTTGTATTTGCTGGTCAAATACAAGAAGGGGGAATTGTGGGAAAGACATTGTGTGCTGTCCCTGTGAGCCAGCAAGGGCCTTCCGAAGATAAGGAGAAGCCCTATATCTCTCCTGAAGGAACGCCAAGGAGACCAGAGGAAGGAGAGAAAGTTGGGAGATATGGACTCTCGCTGGCTCGCCGAGTGACATGGCTCTCTGGGTATCTACTGAGAACTTTGTTTCTCTTTTATGGCCACCAGGCACTGTATATGTGTTAGATGGGTGTCACTGTCTGGAAGAACTATAAAAGCTGCGTTGGTTTAGTAAAATCTCTCTCTTTCACCCTTCTGATGGAGTTGTGTATTATTGTATTATTATTGTATTGTGTCGCGCTCTATAGTGACAGAGAGCAATCTGGGAGAATGGGACTGGATAACCTGGAGCTGTAATTGGACAATTAACCCCAATATGGAACAGGGCCAAAACTTATAAAAGGGAGAGCACTCATGACCTGGTGTCCATCTTGCGCATAGCCACAGCCAGGCTCTTGTGACGAGGAAGACGGGAGACCTGCTCATCCAATGATGATCAACAAGTCTCAGATTTATTGATTAACAGGCACACGTTTATAATCACAGTAATAAGGCTCATACATATTGCAAAAATAGAGCTCACTATTGGTCAGCTATAAAAAGTCAGTCCCACCTTTCTCAGGATGTTTGTGGCTTCTTTTTTACCTCCTGTTATCACAGATTTTCTTGAACAGCTTCTTGCTCAAGGAAAATGTGTCCTTGAATTAGGCAGCTGTTGCTTTCTCAGATGTATTTTCTCACGTCTCTTTTCCCATCAACTATGTCTCAATAAAAAACTGTCCACACTCTTGCGCTGCCCAAGGTGTATCCTTGTAAAACCTTTTAAATAAGTATCTACTTTATTTCTTTAACACTGTCCAGCTTCTGTTCTAGGTGGCCTCTCAAGGCTCTCATGGAGAGGAGCCTGCTGGATGAGTGAAGAGCACGTGATCACCCACGTGTAAGGACATTAAATTATGTTGCTGATGTGGCAATGTGTGATAGGTTGCTTAGTGAAGAAATACCTTATAAGGAAATACTGTGTCCTGAAGAAATGTGTTCAACCAGGGTTTTTTTTTCTTGCAATAAACATCTCAGTATCCCCACTGATCTGAGTCTGTGTGTTAGTGGTTCATAGGAAAAAGGGAGGGGCTGAGGGGGGAAAAGAGTGTTTTAAAAGCTTCTTTTATTTCTCATTATCTTCCTCTGACTCTGTTAATAATAAATTTACTTTATACCTTTAAATTTGAACCTGGTTTGCCCTTAGAATGTTTTTATCCTCATCCTCATCTCAATTTATGATCCCTTTTTAAATTTTTTTTCTGAAAGAACAGCTTTTGTAGGTGCCTGGTGTTTGCTCAGAATCAAACCACAAGAGCCCGGACATGAAACTGGTTTTTATTGACTGATTGGAATAGTAATATCCTCATTAAATCATGTCTGAGATGTCCTCAGTTCTTCAGTGGGGGTCCTGTCCACCAGGAGCTGGGAAAGGCGGCTCTGCAGCAGCTGGATATCGCGGAGAGCCGAGGACAAACCCCTTCCTGAGGACACACGGCCAGAAGGACTCCAGCCACAAAATTACCAAGCCAAACAAAATACACGGAGAATCCAGAAGGATGCCGAGGGCTCGCGCTGTGCCACAGGAGCTCTGAGCCCTGGGGATGTCCAGCCACGGCCACCTCTGTGTGGGTGATGTTGGGAAGATGTTTAAGCTGTGGGACATGTCCCAGTCTCTGCTGGAGCTGTGGGAGGAAAGGGCAGGGTCTGGCCCTGGCCCACCCCAGGGCTCTCTGCAGGACCTGCTGGGCACCATGTCCAGCATTCCCAAGGTGGGACAGCTCCTTGTGCCCTGGAATGTGACCTCCAGAGCTCTGAGAGGAGCAGGGACAGGCACTGGGGATGCTCTGTGCCCTGTCACTCTGCTGGGCACCATGTCCAGCATTCCCAAGGTGGGACAGATCCCTGTGCCAGGGAATGTGACCTCCAGAGCTCCAAGAGGAGCAGGGATGGTTCTGGCAGTGGGTACAGGCACTGGGGACGCTCTGTGCCCTCTCACACTGCTGGGCACCATGTCCAGCACTCCCAAGGTGGGACAGATCCCTGTGCCAGGGAATGTGACCTCCAGAGCTCCGAGAGGAGCAGGAACAGGCACTGGGGATGCTCTGTGCCCTCTCACTCTGCTGGGCACCATGTACAACATTGCCAAGGTGGGACAGCTCTTTGTGCCAGGGAATGTGACCTCCAGAGCTCCGAGAGGAGCAGGGATGGTGCTGGCAGTCGGGACGGGTGTGGATGTGACAGCCTGGTCAGAGAGCAAGAAATCCAGATAAGTTTTCTCAGGGCAGACTTGTGAGATTTTAGGGATATGTAGAGAAACAATGATAGCTTGTTATTATAAACAACCTGCAGATGGTGTTTTCCTACTCTCTGCCTCTTTGTTTTTCTCAAAGACTGTTTATGAGAAAGATGTTTTTGTTAATTAGCCAATCAGGTGAAATGTATTGATTGATTGACCAATCTGGTCTGAATGTATCGGAACAGTCTATAAAAAAGAGAGAATTTTCCTATTAAAGCGGCTGCTATGCAAACCAGCCTTCTGGTGAGTCTGTCATTTCTTACTCAGTAGTGACAGACAGGCACTGGGGATGCTCTGTGCCCTCTCACACTGCTGGGCACCATGTCCAGCATTCCCAAGGTGGGACAGATCCCTGTGCTGGGGAATGGGGCCTCCAGAGCTCTGACAGGAGCAGGTACAGGCACTGGGGATGCTCTGTGCCCGGTCACTCTGCTGGGCACCATGTCAACCATTCCCAAGGTAAGACAGATCCCTGTGCCAGGGAATGGGACCTCCAGAGCTCTGACAGGAGCAGGGACAGTGCTGGCAGTGGAGACAGGCATCGGGGGTGCTTTGTGCCCTCTCACACTGCTGGGCACCATGTCCAGCACTCCAGAGGAGGGACAGATCCCTGTGCTGGGGAATGTGACCTCCAGAGCTCTGACAGGAGCAGGTACAGGCACTGGGGATGCTCTGTGCCCAGTCACTCTGCTGGGCACCATGTCAACCATTCCCAAGGTGGGACAGATCTCTGTGCTGGGGAATGTGACCTCCAGAGCTCTGACAGGAGCAGGGACATAGTTTTCTCCCATGATTTTCCTGGTAAGCTGTGAGAGAGCTCAGAAAAAGGAATGGAAAACAATTCTTATCTCCATTTGCTACACCTGTTGTTGTATACATGCAGAACGTGCTAGGGAGTGTTTACCAAAGAGTAGTTTGCCAATTAAACACTGGTGATGGTGTTTAGATTGATTGACCAATTAGGTCAAAACTGTATCAGACTGTCTGTAAGGGTTACAAGTTTCTTAGAATAGTATAGTATAATGTAGCATAGAAGAATAAAGGAATTAATCAACCTTCTACAATCATGAAGTCAATGCTCATTTTTAGCTGGCGGAGGGCCTACAATAACAGGGAGAGGAACTGGGGATGCTCTGTGCCCTCTCACACTGCTGGGCACCATGTCCAGCACTCCAGAGGTGGGACAGCTCCCTGTGCCAGGGAATGTGACCTCCAGAGCTCCGAGAGAAGCAGGGACAGTGCTGGGGATGCTCTGTGCCCTGTCACTCTGCTGGGCACCATGTCCAGCACTCCTGAGGTGGGACAGCTCCCTGTGCTGGGGAATGTGACCTCAAGAGCTCCAAGAGGAGCAGGGAAGGCACTGGGGATGCTCTGTGCCCTCTCACTCTGTTGAACACCATGTCCAGCATTCCAGAGGTGGGACAGCTCCCTGTGCTGGGGAATGTGACCTCCAGAGCTCTGACAGGAGCAGGGAAAGTGCTGGCAGTGGGGACAGGCACTGGGGATGCTCTGTGCTCCTTGCTCTGCTGGGGCTGGCACGTCCCCAGCTGCTCCATCCCAGCTCCGTGCTCCATCCTGGATTCTGAACATCCCTCCAAGGAGCCTTTCCAGAGCACTCCCACAGCTCCAGTGAGGCAGCCCCAGTTCCCTTCTCCTTCCCCTGATTCCCAGGAAGGCACCAGCCATGACCCCAATGGGCAGAGGCCTCGGGGACTCCCACAGGAGCCAGCTGGGCACCTCGTTCAGCCCCGGTGTAGGACACAGAGTCTGGGGATCTTTGCCATGCTCCCACCCCATTTCCCTGGCCCTAAACCCTGAGTGGGACCCACAGAGAAGGAATGCAAAGAGGGGACCCAGCAGCAGCAACAGCAGCAGGGAGGAGATGCCCTCAGGGCTGCCCAGAGGTCACGGGGAGGAGAAGGACACGGAGCTGGGAAGGTTGTGCAGCGGGCTGGGGACACGGGAGAGGCTCCAGCCCTTCATGCTCCCAGCAGCTTCTTGACCATGTATCCGGGCATGCTGTAGAGGAACAGGGCCACCATGATGAGCAGCAGCAGGGCCAGCACGATCTTGATGATGAGCCACTTGTAGCGGGTGCAGATGAGGTATTTGATGGACTTGAGCGGGTTCAGGAACCAGATGAACGACGTGTCCGGGCGGCTGTAGGGGAACCAAACACCCATCGTTAATCCATCACTGTGGGAAAGGGATTCATGGACCTTAAAGTTCATCTTTTTTTTGTTTCTTTCTCTCTCTGCCATGGGTAGGGACACCTCCCACTATCCCAGGTTGCTCCAAGCCCTGTTCCAACCTGGCCTTGGACACTGCCAGGATCCAGGGGCAGCCCCAGCTGCTCTGGGCACCCTGTGCCAGGGCCTGCCCACCCTGCCAGGGAACAATTCCTAACTCCCAAAATCCCATCCAGCCCTGCCCTCTGGCACTGGGAGCCACTCCCTGTGTCCTGTCCCTCCATCCTTGTCCCCAGTCCCTCCCCAGCTCTCCTGGAGTCCCTTCAGGCCCTGCCAGGGGCTCTGAGCTCTCCCTGGATCCTTCTCCTCTCCAGGTGAGCGCGCCCAGCTCTGCCAGCCTGGCTCCAGAGCAGAGGGGCTCCAGACTGAGAGTACCTCCATGGCCTCCTCTAGACCTTTCCAGCAGGTCCACATCTTCCCTGTATTGGGGCTCAGAGCTGGATGCAGCACTCCAGGTGGGAGCAGAATCCCATAATCCCAGGTCCCTGCTGCAGACAGGCTTGTCTCACTCACTTGGGTTTCTCCAGGGGATCAGGCTCATTCCGAGCCAGCCCAGCAGGGGATTTCTCAGCTTCCTCTGCTGTCAGAAGGTGCAGCTCAGCCTCAACTTTGCCCTGCAGGGAGCAGAGAGCTGTGCTGAGGCCTGGGAGCACATCCCAGAAGGAACGAAGCCATGAGGGGGAAGCAGGGTATCCACAAAGAGTGCAGTGCCCAGGAGGCAAACCCTCCCTTTTCCCCATCCTTACGGTGATCTCCAGCTCATCATTCTCATCTCTGGCCACAAACGGCCACCAGCCCTTGACCCGCTTCTGCTTGAAGATGGAGATCATGGGCAGCTCAGCCTCGTTGGTCACCATGTCCAGGCTGCACTGCTTGGACGTCTTGGCTCCCCGGGGGAAGCGGTTCAGGTCCAGCTCGATGGCCCCTGGCAGGACAAAGGGGAGGACAGAGGTTGGCATGCCAGAAAGGCCAAGTCCTTTGGTGGAGATGGGCTGGACCAGCATCTCCTGCCCTGGGAGCAGCTTTAAACCAGGTCTGAGGAGGAGAAACGGGGTGTCTTGGCTACAGGAGCAGTGGAGAAAAGGGATCTCAGAATCATGGAGACATGAATGCTGGAAAAGACCTCCCAGACCCTTGAATCTCACCTGTGAGTGCTCCCCACCTTGTCCCCAGCCCAGAGCACTCAGTGCCACATCCAGGCATTTCTTAGGCACCTCCTGGGATGGACACTCCAAACCTCTCTGAGCAGCCTCCACCAAGGCCTGAGCCCCCTTTCCATGCAGAAATTCCTCCTGATGCCCACCCTGAGCCTGCCCTGGCCCAGCCTGAGGCCGTTTCCCCTTGTCCTGTCCCTGTTCCCTGGAGCACAGCCCGACCCCCCTGGCTGTCCCCTCCTGGCAGGGACTTGTGCAGAGCCACAAGGGCCCCCCTGAGCCTCCTTTTCTCCAGGCTGAGCCCCTTCCCAGCTCCCTCAGCCCCTCCTGGGGCTCCATTCCCTTCCCAGCTCCCTCAGCCCCTCCTGGGGCTCCATTCCCTTCCCAGCTCCCTCAGCCCCTCCTGGGGCTCCATTCCCTTCCCAGCTCCGTTCCCTTCCCTGGACACGCTCCAGCCCCTCCAGGTCTCTCCTGGCAGGAGGGGCCCAGAGCTGCCCCAGCACTGGAGGTGCCCCAGCAGTGCCAGCACAGGGAACGGGCACTGCCCTGGCCCCGCTGCCACCCCAGAGCTGGCATAGCCCAGGGGTCATTGGCCTGTTGCCCACCTGTGCTCATGCCCAGCTGCTGGCACAGCACCCCCAGGGCCTTTCCCACCCCCCTTTTCCAGCCTGGAGTGCTCAGTGGTGTTGGTGTGACCCCAGCTCAGGACCTGGCCCTTGTCCTTGGCCCATGGATCCAGCCTGTCCAGAACCAGACCCCTCTGCAGACCCTTCCTGCCCTCTCACCCCACCTGCTCCATCCAGCAGCATCTCAGGGGGTTTGTGGGGTGCTCTGGACCCTGCACGTACCCAGGAAATCATCGGCCGAGAAGTGGTCGGCGTCCCAGACCTGCAGGGTGAGGCGGGCGGGGATCTTGTACTCGGTCTCATCCCAGGAGAACATGGACTCCTTCTTGGAGATGACAATCTTCTCCTCGGCCATCAGGTAGTCGAAGGGGAAGATGTAGCGCCAGTTGAAGTTGCCTTCACCAGTGAGAGAATGGTAATGGACATCCGTGTCCTGCTTGTCCTCCTGCTGCCCCTTCAGCCACCTGCAGGGCCCGGGGAGGGCGTGAGAGGGGGGCACAGGGTTACATGGGGCAGGAGAGGGGACAGGACCACCCCGTCCAGGCAGCCAGGGTGTCTCCAGGATTAGAAAAACCCAAAAGTTATGAACAAGGGGATGGGGCTGTGTGGGTGCCATGGGACAGAGAGAGAGAAACGGCAGACGTTCCTCACAGCAGCTTGTGAGAAGTTTTAGGGAGCTGGAAATGGTAAAGATAGAACTTTAAAATGTTAGGCTTTGTGTTTTCTCAGATCACTGCACCGGCGTAAGCAGTATGATAAATGATGTAATTGTTAGATGTGATGATTGTTTAGTAATTAAATATAATTATTATATAACCATAAGAAGAATCATGAGAAAGTATGTTGGAAATTTAACGGGGGCTATGTTTAGCTGAAATCTAAGTATACAATAGAACAATGTAAGTTTAATAATTAACATATAAGTTATGTAATGATAGAGTATAAAACACGTTCACCTTGAATGTATGGTCGGAATTAGATTTGGGTTGTAATACCCCAATTCCCAGCACTCTTAATAAAAAGCACTGCATATAATCACTCCATGATAATGTGTTTTTGAACACTAACAGAAAGATGGGATAACTTGTTGACTATAAACAATTTGCAGGTGGTGTTTTTCTACCTTTTTTTTTTTTTCTGTTCCTCTCAAGGACAGTGTGTGACAAAGATGTTTCTGTTAGTTAGCCAATAGAATAGAATCTATCGTACCACTCTATAAAAACTGTGCTGTTCTTTTGAATAAAACCTTCTTTGCCTTTTCTGCTATCCTGCCTCTCGCCTCTTCCTGCTCTGACCTTGGTGCAAGAGTGACAGGGCTGCTCCAGACACTGCAAATCCAAGGGGCAGGAGGATCCCAGAGGGAACCGAGAACTTCAGGAGAAGGAGATTCAAGGGGATTGACTGAAGGCTTTCCCTGGGCGAGGAGATGTGGAGGAGTTGTACAGGAGCTAGGAACTGTCACAGATCTATTTTATGAAAATCCTTTCATTAGGATTTTTTCTCCTGAGAAGCTGAGAGGCCTCAGAAACAAAATGCAAACAATGATTATCTGCTGCTGTGGAATGCAACAGGTGCATCTGTGATTGGTCTCATGTGGTTGTTTTTAATGAATGGCCAGTCACAGCCCAGCTGTCTCAGACTCTCTGGTCAGTCACAAAATTTTATTATCATTCCTTTCCTTTCCTTGCTACCCTTCTATTGAAATCCTTTCTTTTATTCTTTTAGTATAGTTTTAATATATCATTTTCTTTTAATGTATTATATATCATAAAATAATAAATCAGCCTTCTGAAACACGGAGTCACGATTCTCGTCTCTTCCCTTGTCCTGGGACCTCTGTGAACACCACCACATTTGGTGACCCCGAGTGAAGAAAAATTCCACATTTGTTGGGCCCCGAGTGAGGAACACAACCACAGATCACTCTGACTGCTCTGATGAGAGAAGATGTAATCAGGACTTCACTAGTGCAAGAAGATATAACAGGGACTTCATAACCAAAAGATTTTGTTCCTGAGGGAATGGGGGCAAGGGGGTCAGAGTGGGAAAGTTTGTGTGGAAGTTAAGGAACTGTAAATATTGGTCATTAGTGTAATAAACTGGCTTTGCTTGCATAGCACGGTCCATGTCTCAGCCTCTGCAGTGTCAGGGATCTCCTCTCCCACCAGGAAATTGTCACGATCCAAAACCACCCCAGTGGCATTCCAGACAAGCACCCAGAGCTCCAAGAGGGTGTGCAGTCAAGGAGAGGGGGAGAGGAAGGAAACAGCACAGGAGACGCCAGCAGCATCTTTGGAATCTCACCAGAGGCAAGAAAGAGACTCTAAGGAAACACTCCCAGCAAGAACCTGGCCAGGATGCTGTGACATCCATCCCCTTCCCCTCCTGTCCTCTCCAAGCTGGATTCTACCCAGAGAGGGGCTGAGGACCCCCAAACTCTCCAGTCCCACCTCCAAGCATGGCACAGCAGGAGATGAGAACAGATCCACCCAGTCCTGGTTGATTTTGGGTCCCCCCGCACTGCCCATGTCCCACCCCAGTAGGGACTGGGGCCCACCCCAGGAGAGGTGGAGGGGGTGCTGATGGAATTCCAAGCTGTACCCACCCCCTGACAAAAATGTCACTGGATTTCTCCCCGGTGGAATTCTGTACCTACTCCCTGACTAAAATGTCATTGGATTTCTCCCGAGTGAAATTCCAGGCTGTACTTACCCCCTGACAAAAATGTCACTGCATATCTCCCTAATGGAATTCCAGGCTGTACCTACCCCCTGATCAAAATGTCACTGGATTTCTCCCTGGTGAAGGAGGTGTCAGTGGATTTCCAGGCTGTACCTACCCGCCTCACAAAAATGTCACTGGATTTCGCAGCAGTGGAATTCTGTATCTACCCTCTGACAAAAATGTCACTGGATTTATCCCTGCTGGAATTCCAGGCTGTACCTACCGCCTGACAAAAATGTCACTGGATTTCTCCCCGGTGGAATTTTGTACCCATCCCCTGATCAAAATGTCACTGGATTTCTCCCCGGTGGAATTCTGTACCTAGTCCCTGACTAAAATGTCATTGGATTTCTCCCGAGTGAAATTCCAGGCTGTACTTACCCCCTGACAAAAATGTCACTGCATATCTCCCTAATGGAATTCCAGGCTGTACCTACCCCCTGATCAAAATGTCACTGGATTTCTCCCCAGTGGAATTCCAGGCTGTACCCACCCCGTGACAAAAATGTCACTGGATTTCTCCCTGGTGAAGGAGGTCTCAGTAGAATTGCAGGCTGTACCTACCCTCTGACCAAAATGTCACTGGATTTCTCCCTAATGGAATTCCAGGCTGTACCTACCCCCGACAAAAATGTCACTGGATTTCTCCCCGGTGGAATTCTGTACCTACTCCCTGACTAAAATGTCACTGGATTTATCCCTGCTGGAATTCCAGGGTGTACATATTCCCTGACAAAAATGTCACTGGTTTTATCCTTGCTGGAATTCCAGGCTGTACCTATTCCCTGACAAAAATGTCACTGGATTTATCCCTGCTGGAATTCCAGGCTGTACCTACCCCCTGACAAAAATATCAAAGGATTTCTCCCCAGTGGAATTCTGTACCTACTCCCTGACTAAAATGTCACTGGATTTCTCCCTGGTGAAGGAGGTCCCAGTAGAATTGCAGGCTGTACCTACCCTCTGACAAAAATGTCACTGGATTTATCCCCGATGGAATTCCAGGCTGTAGCTACCCCTGACAAAAATGTCACTGGTTTTCTCCCTGGTGGAATTCTGCACATAATCCCTGACAAAAACATCACTGGATTTTGTCCCCGATGGAATTCCAGGCTGTACCTACCCCCTGATCAAAATGTCACTGGATTTCTCCCCGGTGGAATTCTGTACCTACTCCCTGACTAAAATGTCACTGGATTTCTCCCTGGTGAAAGAGGTGTCAATGGAATTCCAGGCTGTACCTACCGCCTGACAAAAATGTCGCTGGATTTCTCCCTGGTGGAATTCTGTACCTACTCCCTGACAAAAATGTCATTGGATTTCTCCCGAGTGAAATTCCAGGCTGTACCTACCCCCTGACAAAAATGTCACTGGATTTATCCCTGCTGGAATTCCAGGCTGTACATATTCCCTGACAAAAATGTCACTGGATTTATCCCTGCTGGAATTCCAGGGTGTACATATTCCCTGACAAAAATGTCACTGGTTTTATCCTTGCTGGAATTCCAGGCTGTACCTACTGCCTGACAAAAATGTCACTGGATTTATCCCTGCTGGAATTCCAGGCTGTACATATTCCCTGACAAATATGTCACTGGATTTATCCCTGCTGGAATTCCAGCCTGAACCCAGCCCCTGACAAAAATGTCACTTGATTTATCCCTGCTGGAATTCCAGGCTGTACATATTCCCTGACAAATATGTCACTGGATTTATCCCTGCTGGAATTCCAGGCTGTACCTACCCCCTGACAAAAATGTCACTGGATTTATCCCTGCTGGAATTCCAGGCTGTACATATTCCCTGACAAAAATGTCACTGGTTTTATCCTTGCTGGAATTCCAGGCTGTACCTACCCCCTGACAAAAATATCAAAGGATTTCTCCCCGGTGGAATTCTGTACCTACTCCCTGACTAAAATGTCACTGGATTTCTCCCTGGTGAAAGAGGTGTCAATGGAATTCCAGGCTGTACCTACCCCCTGACAAAAATGTCGCTGGATTTCTCAGCAGTGGAATTCCAGGCTGTACCTACCCCCTGACTAAAATGTCACTGGATTTATCCCTGCTGGAATTCCAGGCTGTACCTACCCCCTGACAAAAATGTCACTGGATTTCTCCCCGGTGAAGTAGTCGTCGTCCTCCAGGATGACCTCGTCGGTGTTCCACACGATCACCCTGAGCTCGTACCTGCCCGAGGGAGGGAAAGAGAGGTGAGGCACGGAAGCAGGGAATGGGAACAGGGAATGGGAGCAGGGAATGGGAGCAGGGAATGGGATAGGAGAGGGCAGGGTGGTGCTGCCAGAAAGCAGAGCCGGCTGCCAGGAACAGGGAATTGCTCACAGGGATCTGTCTCAGGGATCTGCAGGGCAGGATCAGGGACAGGAGGGGATCTCAGCCATGGGGAGGATTACAGGGATGGGACTCTTCCTATGGGAACAGGCTGGGAGAGCTGGGGATGTTCACCTGGAGAGAAGGATCCAGGGAGACCCCAGAACCCCTTGCAGGGCCTAAAGGGGCTCAAGGAGAGCTGCAGAGGGACTGGGAATGAGGGGTGGAAGGACAGGACCCAGGGAATGGCTCCAACTGCCAGAGGGCAGGGATGGATGGGATCTTGGGAATGAGGAATTGTTCCTGGCAGGGTGGGAAGGGTCTGGGTTGGAATTCCCAGAGCAGCTGTGGCTGCCCCTGGATCCCTGGGAATGTCCAAGTCTTGGATGGGGCTGGGAGCACCCTGGGACAGTGGAAGGTGTCCCTGCCCATGGCAGGGGGTGGAACAAGTTGAGCTTTAAAGCCTCCTCCCACCCAAACCATTCCATGATTCCATGATCTCGGATCAGCCTCACCAGGGTGAGCCAAGCACCAAGGGGAGCTTTCCTTCCTCTGCTCCCAACCTCTGCAAAGATCTTGCCAAAAGCTCAATGGGACCAGCCCAGGCTTGGATTTTGGGAGATTTCAGACCAAAATTGCGTGTGCAAAACAGCCAGAGCCCAACTCTCCCCCTTTTACTCAACAGGGCTGTGATTCCCCCCAAAACAGGCTCAGAGTCCTCCTGAGGACCTCAGGAGGTTTGGGATCTCCAAGGGATTCCCAGCAGGCTGGGGAGCTTCCCATCACTTTTGCTGGGCTGGGAATTTCGTGATGGTGAAACATAAACCATAAACATAACCCATAAACGAGCTGTGGGAAGGCTGTGGAAAATAAGGAGAACTTCATGATAGCAGATTTCCCTGTGGTGGCTACTATTTGTGACCAAATTAACAACCACGACAAAATTGGTTTTCCTTTTGTAAAGAAGTGTCCATAACATTAAACAAGATGGACTTCTCTCCCTAACTAAACTAAAATAAAAGGCTATTTTAGAGCCAGTAAGCTGACTAGAAATTTAAAGTTTTGTTTCTTAAAATTATCAGTAGAAAAAAAAGTTGTAGGGAGAGGAAAAGTGTTTAGAAGTTTGTCATAATTCTTACTATTTTTTTTCTTTTAATCACAAAAAATAAAATTTTCTTTATACCCTTTTAATGCTTTAAGCCTGCTTTACCTTTCTCCTAATCCTATCTCACAAGAAGAAATAAATACGCTAGCAATTAATCAATACCAAAACCTAACACACTCTTCACTACTTTGAAATCTTAAAAGAAGAAACTTTGAAATCTTGAAATCTTAAAATCAAGAAACTCTCAAATTAGAAAAAAGCTTAACATTAAGAAACTTTCAAATTAGCAAAATTAGCAGACTACACTAAATCAGGGTTTCTGCCCAGTTTAAAATTAAAACCTCCACACAGAGGGAGTGGGAATGGGTGGAGGAAGAGCAGAATCCTGGCTCCTGCAGGGAGGAGAGGCTGGAGAAAGGCTCAGGACATGTGGCCACAGCACCTCACTGGACATGCCAGGAGGTCTCCAGGTGAGAAAAGTGGATTTACATCTTCCTTAAACCCTTAATTTAGGATCTCCCTCTGGCTGTGCCCTGGCTGAGCTCATCCATGGAATTCCTTCACCTTTTCCTTTTCTCCTGCCCATCCCGGCTGTGCCTCTCCCAGTTGGGATCCAGGGATGTTCTCTCCACCCAAGGCATCAGCTGCCTGGGATGCACCAGAGGCTCCCATCGGAATTCCCAATGCCATCCCTGTATCCCAGCCCTGGGGGCAGGAAAAGGAGCCCAAAGACTGAGGCCAGCAGGGTGAGAAAGGATTAGAAGGGATGTTGAGGGAAGAAAGGTGCTTCTTCCCCCTCTGTGCACTGTCTGTCCCTGCTCTTTCCTGCTTGGAATGCTGTCCCATCCTTCTGTCCATCACCAATCCAAAAATCCCAATCCAAACTGTCCAAAAAGCCCAATCCAAACTGCCCAGGGATCACCCTGCCCCTGCCCGGGAGAGGCTCAGGGCTGGGCACTCTGCTCTGCCCTGGGAATGATGGAATTTCCCAGTTCACACAGGCAGGAAAGATTGGGATCTGCAGGGCATGGGAGATCTGGGATCCCACCCTCAGGAGCAGTTCTGGAACTGCCTCCAATGTTCCCTGGGAACGATGGAATTTCCCAGTTCACACAGGCAGGAAAGATCGGGATCTGCAGGGGATGGAAGATGTGGGATCCCACCCTCAGGAGCAGCTCTGGAACTGCCTCCAGTGCTCCCTGGGAACAATGGAATTTCCCAGTTCAGACAGGCAGGAAAGATCGGGATCTGCAGGGGATGGAAGATGTGGGATCCCGCCCTCAGGAGCAGCTCTGGAACTGCCTCCAGTGTTGGGATCTCTGGGAATGGCAGCCTGGATGAAGAACCCAACAGAGAGTTGGGCTGGCCATGGAGCAGCAGCAGGAGATGGGAGAAGCTGGACTCCATCCCAAACATCCATCCCCATCCCCAATTTCCTTCTCCATTTTTTGGCCAGGCTCCATCCCCAGCCTCCCATTTCCCTTTCCCATTCTTTGGCTGGGCTGCCAACCAATCCCAGTAATTTCCTTAAGTAAGTTCCTTACTTCTTTGGTTTCCTGGGAGAAATATCGATGGCAGGGCCGGGCGCTGGCATGTCCATGGGGAACATGTCCACCCACATCTCCAGGCGGCCCTGTGGGGTGGGAGAGGCACAATCAGCTCCTCTTGTCCCTCCTGTCCCCTCCCCACCAGTGTCCCCCTGTTCATCACCCTGGCCAAGCAAGATGTGGAGTGGAACAAGCTTCTCCCATGCCACAAATCCTTCTCCACCTCTGTAGAAGCATCCCATGGAGTGGGTGGAACTGGATGGGTTTTAAGGCACTTCCAGCCCAAACCATTCCATGATTCCATGATCTACATGTGAGCTGGGATCAGCCTCACCAGGGTCAGCAAATCTCCAAGGGGAGCTTTACTTCCTCTGCTCCCAGCCTCTGCAAAGAGCTTGCCAAAGGCTCAACGGGGCAGCCCAGGCTTGGATTTTGGGAGATTTCTGACCAAAATTGGTTCTGCAAAACAACCAGAGCCCAACTCTGTTCCTGCTTTCCCCCCTTTTCTCAACAGAACAGTGACCTCCCCACCAAAACCGGCTCAGAGTCCTCCTGAGGACTCCCGGAGGTTTGGGGTCTCCAGGGAATTCCCAGCACTGCATTTTTTGTGCAGCAGCCTGGAGGCTCTTAGTCCCATCTGCTTGGGAACCGTTGGGAATTTTGCTCCCATGTTCCCAGATGTAGGGAATCACACGGGACTGTGGGATGTGAAATGGACGAGGATGGATCGGGAGGCACTGGAGATTTTCTCTGCTGCCCACCCTGAGGTGGGTTAGGGCTGCGCTGGCCCTCGTGGGCTGCCCGCAGTCCCGTTGGAATGTCAGACCTGCTCGATGCCCGGCTTGTCGGGGTTGAGCAGCGGCCGCGTCTCCACGTGCTCGGGGACGAGGCGGCAGCCGGCCCGCGGGATGTCCTCCCAGTGCCGCAGCACCGCCAGCGCCAGGTGCTCGTCCGTCGGCTTCTTCTGGCCTGCAGGACAAAGGAGAGCTCAGAGAGCTGGGACAGGGACACAGGGACAGCAAAGCACCCAGGGTCTCCACCCGTGCTCCAAGGTGCAGAGCTGCCTCAGCCTCTAGATCCCTTGGGACGAAATGTTCTAAGGGTCACAGAATTGTCTCAAGGTGCAGAACTGCCTCATCCCATCCATGCTTTGCAAACACTTTGTCCCAGGTACAGAACTGCCTCATCCTCTCCATCCCTTGAGTTGCAGAACTGTCCCAAGGTACAGAACTGCCTCATCCTCTCCATCCCTTGGAAAAAAGTATTCCCAAGGGGTGCAGAACTGTCCTAATGTGTGGAACTGCCTCATCTTCTCCATCTCTTGGGACAAGGTGTTCCCAAGGGTGCAGAACTGTTCCCCAAGATGTAGAACTGCCCCATCCTCTCCATCTCTTGGGAACACTTTGTCCCAAGGGTTTCAGAACTATTCTGAGGTGCAGAACTGCTTCATCCTCTCCATCCCGTGGGACAAAGTGTTCCAAGGGTCACAGAACTGTCCCAAGGTACAGAATTGCCTCATCCTCTCCATCCCTTGGGACAAAGTGTTCCCAAGGGGTGCAGAACTGTCCCAATATGTGGAACTGCCTCATCTTCTCCATCTCTTGGGAACACTTTGTCCCAAGGTGTGGAACTGCCTCATCCACTCCCTCCCTTGGGACAAAGTGTTCCAAGGGTCACAGAACTGTCCCAAGGTACAGAACTGCCCCCATCCTCTCCATCCCTTGGGACAAAGTGTTCCCAAGAGTTGCAGAACTGTCCCAAGATGCAGAACTGCCTCATCCTCTCCATCCTTTGTGGGAACACTTTGTCCCAAGGGCTGCAGAACTGTTCCAAGGTGCAGAAGTGCCTCATCTTCTCCATCTCTTGGGAGCACTTTGTTCCAAGGGTTGTAGAACTGTCCCAAGGTGCAGAACTGCCCCATCCTCTCCATCTCTTGGGAACACTTTATCCCAAGGGTTGTAGAACTGTCCCAAGGTGCAGAACTGCCCCATCCTCTCCATCTCTTGGGAACACTTTGTTCCAAGGGTTGTAGAACTGTCCCAAGATGCAGAACTGCCTCATCCTTTCCATCTCTTGGAACAAGGTGTTCCCAAGAGTCCAGAACTGTTCCCCAAGAAGTAGAACTGCCCCATCGTCTCCATCCCTTGGGAACACTTTTTCCCAAAGGTTGCAGAACTGTCCCAAAGTGCAAAACTGCCTCATCCTCTCCATCCCTTGGGAACACTTTTCCCAAAGGTTGCAGAACTATCCCAAGGTGCAGAACTGCCTCATCCTCTCCATCCCTTAGGACAAAGTTTCCCAAGGGGTGCAGAATCTCCCAAGGTGCAGAACTGCCTCATCCTCTCCCTCCCTTGGGACAAGGTGTTCCCATGAGTTGCAGAACTGTCCCAAAGTGCAGAACTGCCTCTCCATCCCTTGGGAACACTTTGTCCCAGAACTGTCTCAGGGTGTAGAACTGCCTCATCCTCTCCATCTCTTTGGAACACTTTGTCCCTCAGCCAACACTTCCTAACTCCTCTTGCCTCTCTCCATCCCTGTAGAAGTTTCAGATCCCCATTCATTTTTCTGTGTCTGAACCAATCCCATGTCCACTGACCACATTTTCCTTCTTTCCCTCACTCCTCCTGGGCTATTTCCCTCTTTCTTGGGCACACTGAGTGTGTTGGGACACAGCCCTCATCTTCCATTGTTTTGAATGCATTCCCATGGATAATAATTCCCCAAATGCTGGAGGTGTCTCCATGGCTCTTGGGACATGCACTGCTCGGAGGGCATTTCCAGAGGCAGCTTTGGGTGTCCTTGGATGTCCTCGAGTGATTCCAAGAGAAACCTTCTGGTCTGGAGGGTCTGTAGGACTCTGTAACTGGTCTATACTGGGATGGTGCCTGCAGGGCTGGGTGATGCACCCATCACATCTGTCTGGGGGGGTTGGACTGGACGACCTTCAAAGGTCCACTTCAAACCACTCCATGATCCAAACTACTCTGAGATTCCAACCCTGGATGGTGAGGAGACCCCCCAGACCCCAGAACCTCCATCCCATGGGATGATCCCACAGGGCCATACCATTTTCATCCTCGATCTCCGTGGGGCCAGTGAAGACCCTGTTGGCAACTTTCACTCTTCCCCCCGGCCCGAAGTGCGGCCCATCCACTTTTCCCTCTTTGCACAGCTTGGACAGGATTTGGGAGGGCTTCATGGGGTCACGCCAGGTGTTGTACCCGTGGCTGCGAACAGGAGGGCAAGATCAGACAAAAAAAGTTGTGAGGACAAAGAATTTTTTTCCCTTTTGCCAGGAAAACCACACCCACTGCACCACGAAGCACCAAGAATTCCCAGGGAAAGAATTTGAGGCAGGAAAATTGAAACTTTAGAGCAAATTTGATCCCTCTGTGCCCCTTTTGCAAACACCTTCAACCCAACTTTGGCTCAGACCTGGAATTCCCAGTGCATCCTGCTTGATTCCTGATGCTTGGCATCACCCCGTTGGCTCTACTCCCATTTCAGCCCTGACCTCACCTCTCCTCCCAGTCCTCACAGTCCCTCCCTCCTCCCCAGGGCTCCTGACAACCCATTCCACAGTTCCCTAGTGCTGGTGGCAAAAGCAGGGATAGCACAGCCTCCTCCATTCATCCCTGCCCTTTGGAGGATTGGATGGTGTGAGGTTTTTCCCAAAACAAATCATTCCAGGATCAGCAGGCAGCCAAAGGGGGAGATTCCTGTGGGATCCCTGGGTGGGAAGTGACACAGAGGACTTCCACCAGTCCTCCCGGTTCCTCCCTCCTCCCCTGGGCTCCTGACAACCCATTCCACCACTCCCTAGTGCTGGTGACAAAACCAGGGATAGTGCAGACTCTTCCATTCATCCCTGTCCCCCTTGCAGAATTGGATGGTGTGAGGTTTTTCCCAAAACAAATCATTCCAGGATCAGCAGGCAGCCAAAGGGGGAGATTCCTGTGGGATCCCTGGGTGTGAGGTGGGACAGGGAAGGCTTTTCCCGTACATGGAGTAGGTCTGGGCCACGCCGCAGGTCGCCCGGTGCTTGCTGTAGAAGCGATTCTCCAGGTCGATCTTGGTCTCCCCGATGAGGTCGTCAGTGCCCACCAAATCCCAGTCGTACACAGCCACGGTCAGCATGGACTCCATGGGGAAGGTGGCCTCGATGTCGAAGGATCTGGGAATGGGGGAAGCAGAGAGAAGCTGCTGCGGGGTCTGGCTGCCGCTCAGGACAGAGGTGTGTCTGCTCCAGCCCATGGATGGTGTTCAGTCTGCATCCATCACTGCAGCATGTCTGAGGTGGGGTTAAACTCAACCACCTGCCCTCGACAGGAGGGAAAATCCTTGACCTGGATGTCCCAACACCCCTGAGGCTGAGTGTTCCAGATTGCAAGGCAAGATGTTTTCTATTACCATCTGCATGGCAGATTATCTTTGTCAAGTGGGCAGTTTGCCTTATCTCTCTCTCTGAGTGACCACAATCACCTCTCCCTCGGGAGGGGACATTGCTGATAACAGCCATTGAATGTCACTGCATGGCTGATAAGAGCTGTAACACCCCATTGGGAGATGCTCCGCCCAGAGGGAGGAGCCAAGCATTGCTACCCAGATATAATCCAGAGGTTTTTGAGACACCAGCACAGCTTTTTTCCACTGGATTTCCCAGAGGAACAGCAGCTGCCTCTCCTTCCACTGGATCTTCAGAGGAAGACTACACTGTTTTTCTCCAGGATCCCTGCTCCAGCAGAACCACCCCTGACACTCCAGTAGGGCTGCAGCCACATTTCCAACTGGACTGCCACCAACACCCTGACCCACAGGGTGCCAGGTTGGGTTCTGACTCTGTCAGTGCTGTTTTAGTGTACTGCATTGTTTATTTTATCTTTTTATTTTCTTCCCTATTAAAGAACTGTTATTTCCTGCTCTCATATTTTTTGCCTGAGAGACCCTTAATTTAAAATTTATACCAATTTGGAGGCGTAGAGAGGGTTTACATTCTCCATCTCAGGGGAGGCTCCTGCCTTTCTTAGCAGATTCCTGTCTTTCCAAACCAAGACACCGAGCCAGGGGCAAGAGGTTCTTGCTCCTTCTAAAAGGAGCAATAATTGCTCCACAAAAGCAATTATTGTGTCTTATTCTCACTTAAATTTAGGTCTAATGATTCCTAAGTGGATGTTTCGCCTTGATGAGATAAATTTCAGGTTCATCTCTTAAACACACAGTGCTATGCTGACCACACACTGGCCAAGGAGGATATCCTGGAAGGACACCCACACTGTGGGATAAATCCCATAAATAAAGCTAAATAATAAAGATAAATAAATCAAGATAAACCCAGCTCAAGGAGCAGCCAAGGGACACCTGAGCTGCAGGTTTGAGGGCTGGCAAGCTCAGGCTCAGCTTGGCAGTTCCAGGTGCAGACTTACTTCCCAAAAACTGGGTTCAGCTGCTTGGAGATGTAGTTCTCCTTGTCCTTGATGTCCGTCTTGCCCAGCTTGATGGCGATGTAGGGATCAGCTTTCCCATTGATGTCAGCTGGGTGAAGGTCCGTGGCCTGCAGGGAACAGGTGGGAAGGGTCAGCGCTGTCCACAGCATCCAGGGATTCAGGGATGGGCCCGTTCTCCATCCCTGATCATGGGTTTATCTTTGGGCCAGGTCTTACGAGCTCTCAGCGAAGCCATCACACCCAAGATAGCTCAGCTACCCCAAACGGCATAAAATTAGCAGGATGGCTTCTGAGGTAGTGTTGGAAAAGGAAAAAGTCTTAATAAAATGTAAAATAAAGCTCTTTCAGAGAAAAACCCGAACCAGGGGCAAGAGGTTCTTGCTCCTGCTAAAATACCCCACAAAAGCAATTATTTCCTTAGATAGCTCAGCTACCCAGAACAGCATAAAATTATCAGGATGGCTTCTGAGGTAGTGTTGGAAACAGAAAAAGTCTTAATAAAAGGTAAAATAAAGCTCTTTCAGAGAAAAACCCGAGCTAGGGGCAAGAGGTTCTGGTTTCTTCTAAAAGGAGCAATAATTGCTCCACAAAAGCGATTATTTCCTTAGGTAGCTCAGCTACCCAGAACAGCATAAAATTAGCAGGATGGCTTCTGAGGTAGTGTTGGAAAAGGAAAAAGTCTTAATAAAAGTCTTAATAAAGTTCTTTCAGAGAAAAACCCGAGCCAGGGGCAAGACTTTCTAGCTTCTTCTAAAAGGAGCAATAATTGCTCCACAAAAGCGATTATTTCCTTAGATAGCTCAGCTACCCAGAACGGCATAAAATTATCAGGATGGCTTCTGAGGTAGTGTTGGAAACAGAAAAAGGTTTAATAAAAGGTAAAATAACAAAGCTCTTACAGAGAAAAGCCAGGGGCAAGAGCTTCTTGCTCCTGCTAAACACTTCACAAAAGGCAATTATTTCCTCAGAAAGCTCAGCTACTTTAGATAGCTCAGCATAAAATTATCAGGATGGCTTCTGAGGTTGTGTTGGAAACAGAAAAAGGTTTAATAAAAGGTAAAATAACAAAGCTCTTTCAGAGAAAAGCCCATGCCAGGGGCAAGAGCTTCTTGCTCCTTCTAAAACACTCCACAAAAGTGATTATTTCCTTAGATAGCTCAGCTACTAGGAACAGCATAAAATTATCAAAATGTCTTCTGAGGTAGTGTTGGGAAGAGAAAAAAGGTTCAATAAAAGGCAAAATAACAAAGCTCTTACAGACAAAAACCAAGTTGGGGCAAGAGGTTCTTGCTCCTGCTAAAACACCCCACAAAAGAGATTATTTCCTTTGTTATCTTCTTTTTCTAGTGAATTACCTAGGTGGGACCTCTTGGCCTCTGTCCAGTTGGCAACCCCAGGTTTGAGGTGAAGTCTCAAAGGTCCTATGAGGTGTCTTTTTACCAAATTGAGGAGAGAAACTTCTGAGCTTTTTTTCCTTTTTAAGCAGGCAAAGGATAATTTGGTCACTCCATCACATTCCTACACCCTGAGAACACCCGGCTGCTTCAGTCCCTAAACAGTGTCTTGGATTGAAAAGGGGATGAAATAGGGTGTCTTGGATTAAAATGGGAATATTCCTGCCTTGTGTAAATCCTGTCCTAGTTTAGGGAGAGTTTGGAGCTGGCCTTGTCCTGAGATGTCACCACAGTGACCTTTGGAATCTCACCAGAGACAAGAAAGATGATGAGGAGGAGACTCTAAGGAAAAACTCCCAGCAAGAACCTGACCAAGATGCCGAGACATCCATCCCCTTCCCCTCGTGTCCTCTCCATGCTGGATTCTCCCCAGAGAGGGGCTGAGGACCCCCAAACTCTCCAGTTCCACCTCCAATCACGGCACAGCAGATGAGAACAGATCCACCCAGTCCTGGCTGGTTTGGGGGTTGGTTGACCAAGCTGGTGTCTGCTATTCCAGCCTGGTGATGGATGGGAGACTCCATATCCCAGCGGGAAGCAGCTCTGGGTGGAGAACCAGGCTGGTGGGAAATGGAGCCAAAAGGAGATTCCGTTTGTAACACACTGGGATAAGGTGGTGGCCAAGGGCAGCCCAGGTGCTTCCAGCAGGATGGAGATCCCTCCCTAGTGCCTGGCTGCAGAATTCCATGCTTACAGACCAGTTCAGGGATCAGGAAGTGATTTTTCCCAGAGCACATTCCACACATAGAGGAAAAACATGTGTTGGCTGGATCACGTCAATGATCACAGAACGCGCGTTCAAGGAGGTGTCGTGTCCTTCACAAGGATCTCCTAAATCCCACCAGATCCCATTCGACCCTTTTTCTCTCATTCTCTCCCATCCTGAACCATCACTGGGGTGGTGGCATGGCTGTGGAACGAACCAACACCTCACAGTACAGGCTGATCCAAACTATCCATGGGAATTGGGCACCAGGACACGTCGGTCCATCCCACCTGCTGGACAGAGGTCTCTGGATCTGGCAGGAGCATGGATCTGTCCTGTTCCCAGTGCTGGGAGCACACAGCCCTGGAGACAGCATTGAGTCTGGATATCCTGGGGTGTCCCTGAATAATTTGGGATAGTGGGAATTGTCCCTGCCCACAGCAGGGAGTGGAGCAGGACGGACTTTTAGGTCCCTTCCCTCCCAAACCATTCCATTCCATTCCCAACCATTCCTTCCCACCCAAACCAAGGAGCTGCTTCAGTCCTCAAGCTGCATCCAGGGTCCTGATGCACTGGTGATGCCTCAGGTTTGGCTTTTCTATTTTTCTGATTCTGTGCTGCTTTGGTGTGGGGTCTGGGCTTTATATTAGGGGATGGTGAACTCTGCATAGAGCAGGGAGACAAAACAATTCCTTCTCCAGCTGGGCATCAAGGACAAATGATCCAAATCTCAGCCCAAGAGCATACACAACATGGGTTGAAGAGAGAAAAACAAGAAGGATGGGACTTAATGGGCTGGAGCTGTCATTGGACAATTAACACCATTATGCAAATGGAGAAGAACTGATCAAAGTGAGAGACTCTGTGAGCAGTTGTGCATTTTGTGACCATTTTGGATTCATTTTGGGTGCAGCCCTGGCTGGGCTCTTGTGCTGCTCCTGAAGGAGATCCTATTAATAAATCCCTACTTCATTCTTTAGCTCTGTCCAGCCTCTCTTCTAGCTCAGCCTTCCCAAGGCATCAGTCCTGGAGTGCTGGAGATTAATCCCCGCCAGCTCCAGGTGGAAGGGAGTGCCAGATCCTGCCTGCCACACCCCAAATTCCCACTCACCCTCACGATGTAGACTCGGACCAGCACGTTGATGGGATCATTGCTGGGAATCCCCTGGAACATCCCGAAGGTGGGGTCATATCCTGCCTCCTTGCTGATGTCGTCGGGAAGCGGCACTTTGTAGACGCACATGGAGCCCTGGTGCGAGGGAAGGTATGAACCAACAGAGTCCTGCTGCCCAGGGCCTCCGTGGAGGCAAAGCCACCCCAAAACACCCTCCCCAAAATCCTGGCCAGAATTCCTAACCACTCACCTTGAACCTCCCCACTATCCGCTCCTCCTCCGTGGCGTTGTCGTCGTTGTCCCCAATCTTCCCCCGCAGCAGGTTGAAGGTGTGCAGCCAGTCCTCGAAGTTGTCAAACTCTGATTCCAGCTCTTTGTTGAAGACCTGAGATGAAAAAAAAGTTTGAAGGAGGGAATTTGGGATAAAAACAGAGGTGAGCAAAAGATTTGGGGAGTACTAAATCAGCTCAGAAGGAACGAGGGACAGGACATGGGGAAACAGCCTCAAGCTGTGCCAGGGAGGTTCAGATGGGATATTGGGAATAATTTCCTCATGGAAAGGGTGGTCAGGCCTTGGAAGGGGCTGCCAGGGAGGTTTGGAGTGCCCATCCCTGGAGGTCTCCAAGGAATGCCTGGATGTGGCTCTCAGTGCTCTGGGCTGGGGACAAGGTGGGGATTGGGTACAGGTTGGATTTGAGGGTCTGGGAGGGCTTTTCCAACCTCATTGATCCTGGGATTCTGGGAACACCTCAGCTCCCAGTGGTTAATTTTTCTAGGAAGGAGAAGGATCTCCAGCATTATTGGGTTGGAAAAAGGGAATCTTGGAGCAATGGGTGGGGCCATTTCTCCCCCTCCGTGCAAGATCCAGATCTAAACCCCATCTGAACCCCAGAAGCACAGGTGACATGAATCCTGAGAAATCCTTGGGGTCACCACTGAACCAGAGCCCACCCCTGTCCTGAATCCTGGCTGGGCCAGCAAGAAAATTCTTTTTTGGAGCTGGGACACCTCCAAGCTCCAGGGATGAGCCTATCCCAGGACAACCCCTTTTCTCGTGACCTCCAGCTATGGAGAGAGGCTGGGAAGCCTCATCTCAAGATAAATCCCTAGGAGAGATGTCCCAAGGCACATCACCCCCACAATTAGGTACTTCCTCAGAACAACCCCAGTACCTTGAGTTCATCGATCTTCTGCTTGTTCTTCTTCTCAGGGAGCTCAGGAACAGGCTGCTGCTTCTTTTTCTTGTCATCTTTGGGTGCCTTGGACTTGTCTTTGTCCTTGTCCTTGTCCTTGTTCTTCACCTGGGCCTTGGAGCCTTTCATGGGAGAGTCACCAAGTTTGGCATCACTCCGAGTCCAGGGGGGAACAGCACAGAGGGAGGAGATGGAAAGGAGAGAGGGAGGGGATGGAAATGAGGGTCAGGAGAGGTAGGGGAGGTCTGGAAAGGCTTGGACAAGGTCCTTCAATGAAGAGGAACATGAAAGCTGCCAGCTGCCACTGCCTCCAAGTCCCATCCCAGCCCTGCCCTGTCTTTCCTTGGCTCTGGATCAATGTCTCCAGCAGCCCAGAGATCTCTGTGCGGGGAATTCCAGGGCTGACCTGAGCAGGAATCACTTGGAGGACTAGAAAACGTCACTTGGAGGACTACAAAACATGGACAGAGCGCTCTGACAGCAGTGGGAAAACCTGGTCCTGCCCACGGTGGAATGGTGTGGCCAGCAGGAGCAGGGAGGTCATTGTGCCCCTGTGCTCAGCACTGGTGAGGGCACACCTCGAGTGATGTGCCCAGCTCTGGTTCCTCAGTTTGGGAAGGACATTGAGGACCTGGGGAGTGTCCAGAGGGGGCAACGAGGCTGGAGAGGGGCTGGGAACACAAACCCTGTGAGGAACCCCTGAGGGAGCTGGGGGTGGAGAAAAGGAGACTCAGGGGTGCCCTCATCACCCCCTACACCCCCCTAAAGGTGGCTGTGCTCAGCTGGGGCTGGGCTCTGTCTGCAGGAACTGACACAACCAGAGCACACAGCCTGCAGCTGCACCAAGGGAATTTAGGCTGGATATCAGGAAAAAGTTCTTTACAGAAAGGGTGATAAAGTTCTGGAATGTTCTGCCCAGGGAGGAGGTGGTGGAGTCCCCATCCCTGTGTGTGTTTAACAAAGCCTGGATGTGGCACTGGGGGCCAGGGGTTAGTTGAGGTTCTGGGGCTGGGTTGAACTCGAGGACCTTGAAGGTCTCTTCCAACCCAGTGATTCTGTGAATTCTGTGAATTTTGGGAATTCCCAGGGACCAGGGAGATGGTGGAGTCCCCATCCCTGGATGTGTTTAACAAAGTCTGGATGTGGCACTGGGTGCCAGGATTGAGTTGAGGTGTTGGACATGGGTTGGACTCCATGATCATGGAGGTCTCTTCCAACCTTATGATTCTGGGAATTCTGTGAATTTTCTTCCTCCTGCCAGAGACTTCTCCTGCTTTATGGAGCCTGGGGAGTGGAACCCCAGCCTGGGAATGCAGAAGGGACAGTGCTTGGTGCTGCTGCCCTCAGATTGTCCAGGACCAGCTGCAGCCACAGGACACCAGAGTCTTGTTTGGAGTAACTAGCAGCCACGGAGAGCTGGGAAGAGGCTGCTGGAAAAGGTGGATCCAAGGGAAACTCCTCCTTGCTCTGCAATCCCTGTCCCTTGGAGCCTCTGCCAGCTCTCATGAGGGCTGGACATTATCCAGTGATGGGGACAGACAGACAGATGGAAAAACATGGATGAGGAAAGGGGAAGGAGTGGGAGAGCCAAGGGAAATGGATCATTCTAAAAAGAAATAAAACCCCAGAAGACAGCAGTGCCAGCCCAGAAGAACCTGCTCAGAGTTTTCTCCAACTTCAGCAAGACAAGACCTTATTTCTCCCGGGATACAAAAATTGATCTTGCAAAAGAAACCATGCTCAGAATTTTACTCAGCTGAAGGGTTTTGCATCACCTGGGCACAACAACAACCCCCTGTGACAGGGACATGGAGCACATGGAGAGCAAGGGTGGAATTCCTCAGGGATACCCTTCCCAGCCCTGCTGGTGGCATGGTCAGATGGACAAAGCCACCCTTGACCAGCCACTCCCAGGATTCTTGGCTGGCATCATTTCTGGGACAAAATTATTTAGGCAAATTTAGGCAAAGTCAGAAGTCCACCTGGCCAAGAGACCCGACTTCCTTCAGAGAAAAACACATTTAGGGCATCATTCGTCTCATAATTTTATAAAATTATAGTAAGTGAAAAATAATGTATAATATATAAAATTATATAAATTGATAAGTTAAATGAGAGAACTTGCCCTAAATTGTGTATTTGTCTTCACTGCCTGCATTAGGACAGCAGACAAAGAGTTCAACATGCAGGAAAAAACCCTACAAAAATTGACCATTTTTGGGAAAATACAACACACTGGGAGTGTCTGGTTTGGCTGGAGAGCTGAGGGAGATTCCCAGCGGGATGTCCAAGCACCAAGAGGAATCCTGGTCCCACCTTTCCCTGCCGTGTCCCTGTGATATTATAAAATGATAATACGTGAAAAATAATATATAATGTATAAAATTATATAACTTGATAAATTGGGTAAGAGAACTTGTCCTAAATTGTGTATTTGTCTTCACCCATCTTTCCCTGCCGTGTCCCTGTGATTTTATAAAATGATAATACGTGAAAAATAATATATAATGTATAAAATTATATAAATTGATAAATTGGGTGAGAGAACTTGCCCTAAATTGTGTGTTTGTCTTCACTGTCTGCATTAGGACAGCAGAAAAAGAGTTCAACATGCAGGGAAAAACCCTGCAAAAACCCACAAAAATCGATCATTTTTGGGAAAACACAACACACTGGGAGTGTCTGGTTTGGCTGGAGAGCTGAGGGAGATTCCCAGAGGGATGTCCAAGCACCAAGAGGAATCCTGGTCCCACCTTTCCCTGCCGTGTCCCTGTGATATTATAAAATATACGTGAAAGATAATGTATAAGATAATACGTGAAAAATAATGTATAATGTATAAATTTTATAAATTGATAAGTTAGGTGAAAGAACTTGCCCTAAATTGTGTATTTGTTTTGGCTGCCTGCATTAGGAATCAGGCAAAGAGTTCAACATGCAGGGAAAAACCCTACAAAAATCGACCATTTTTGGGAAAACACAACACACTGGGAGAGTCTGGTTTGGGTGGAGAGCTGAGGCAGATTCCCAGAGGGATGTCCAAGCACCAAGAGGAATTCTGGTCCTACCTTTCCCTGCCATGTTCCCTCTCTCCCTCCCGGCCTTACCCTCTCCAATCTCCATCTCCTCCTTCTCCTCTGCTTCTGCCGCGGCCGCTTCCTGCTGCCGGAGTTGCTGGGGAAGAAAGGAAACCACGGGACATTAGGAACAATCCTTTCCTGGAAAAGCTGCTCAGGGCAGTGGTGGAGTTCCCATCCCTAGGGGGATTTGAAGCCACATGTGGATGTGGCACTTGGGGACAGAGCGGTGGCCTTGGCAGTGCCGGGGAATGGTTGGACTCGATGGTCTCCAAGGGATTTTCCAGCCTGAACAATTTTGGGATTCCATAATTGCTGGAACCCAGGGCAGAGGGAAGGTTTCTCTGCCTGTCCTGAGAAGTTCTGACCCACAGGAGGAGACTCCTTTAAACCTTCATCCATGGAAAAAGCTTCCAGGACTTTGGGATGGATTGGAATGTACGAGTGTGTGAAATAGATAAAGTGAAGTTTATCACAGGGTGAAAAATTTAAGAGTTTTGGGTTTTTAGTATAGAGGAAGATAGAAGACAAGACGGAGGATTTTGGGTGTTGTCTGATCTCCTTCTTGTTCTTCATCTGCTCCATTTTCTGCAGCGTTGGTGGCACAGGGTGACTGGTTAGAAGAAAAACGCAGTGCAGATGTTGCATGAACAGACAAATAATTAATTATTGGTAGAAAGGTAGAAATAAAATACATTCTAAGAGTTTTTGGACAAAATAGTTTTAAAAGACCTTGAACCTGTGTGCCTTGTGACTTTTGGTGCCTTCTCTTTGTATGCTAAGTCTGAGATGTAGAGGGAGTGCTGAACTTTTGATAAGAGAAAAATAAACAACAACCTGAAAACTGAAAAAACCAAAATTCCTGCTTGTCTCTCAATCCTGGCACTGAACTTTTTGGGGGTCTCCCCATCAGGAGGATCCTCAGGACAGGGGGGTTTCCACACATAATGAAGCACAACCCAAGGCTTTGGAAGGAGCTGGAATTAGGGGAGACCTCTCAGGAAGGGAACCATCTCCCCTGGGTGTCCCTCCCTGCCGCTCCTCACCCACCTCCTTCATCGTCTCAATGGAAGCGAAGTACTTGGACCACCAGTCCAACATGCTCTCGTCTGGCTCCTCCTCCTCCACTTCCTCCCCACCTGCTCCTCCTCCTCCTTTCTTCTTCTTCTTCTTTTTCTCCTTCTCTTCCTCGGTCTGAAGGGACAAGGGAAGCACAGACAGGGAAGGGGAGGGATCAGGTGAGAGGGAATTGTTTCTGGAGGTACAGAAGTGAAGCACCTGAGGAGGGAGAACCCCCCAGGCTCAAGGGCCTCATGAATTTTGTCCCTTTTACAGCCACAGAACACCCAAGGGAGACCAAGGTTTTGGAGAAAGTGCCAGAAGCACGGAATGGCTTGGGTGGGAAGGGACCTTAAAGCTCATCCCATTCCAATCCAGACACCTTCCACCATTCCAGGTCGTTCCAAGCCCCATCTAACCTGGCCTTGGACACTTCCAGGGATGGGGCAGTCGCACAACACCTCCCCATTTCCATCATCCTATTTATCTGTGCCTTTCCCAGGCTGCATCTCTGGAATCTTCCATGGCAAGAGTCAAACTGTGCCCATCAAAGCACCTTGGGTCCCCTTGGTGAGGAAAGGGAACCTTTCCCAGCAGGTACCCTGTTGTGGTGGGAACATCCAGCATCCCTCCCCCTGTCCTGGGACAGCTGGGATGAGAAGTCCTGGCCCAAAAAAACCTCCCCAAACTGCAGGGACGAGGCCACTGCCACATCCCGTGAGGGGACAGCCCTGCTGTGTCTCTGTTGTGGGACAGAGGGGGTGATGTCCCTGCCTGGCTCGGGCTGGGGAGGGTGCCTGGTCCATCAGAAGTGGCATGGAAGGGCTGGAGAGGGAGCAGGGAGTTGGGAGCAGGGATGCAGAGAAGATCCATCACTTACCACATCCACCTTCACCACTGCGTCAGAGTTCTGCCGCCCCGGATGGAAGGGAACAGGGAGAGGGAGAGCAGGTTAAGGACGCACCCTCAGCTGAGTGCAAATCATCATTCCAGGATGGTTTGGGTGGGAAGGGACCTTAAAGCTCATCTCATCCCACCCCCTGCCATGGGCAGGGACACCTCCCACTGTCCCAGGGTGCTCCCAGCCCCATCCAACCTGGCTTTGGGCACTTCCAGGGATCCAGGGGCAGCCACAGCTGCTCTGGGAATTCCAGCCCAGCTCCTTCCCACTCTGCCAGGGAACAATTCCTAACTCCCAAGATCCCGTCCAGCCCTCCCCTCTGGCAGTGAGAGCCATTCCCTGGGTCCTGTCCCTCCATGCCTTGTCCCCAGTCCCTCTCCAGCTCTCCTGGAGCCCCTTCAGGCCCTGCAAGGGGCTCTGAGCTCTCCCTGGATCCTTCTCTCCAGGTGAACATTCCAAGCTCTCCCAGCCTGTTCCCATAGGAAGAGTCCCATCCCTGTAATCCTCTCCATGGTTGAGATCCTCTCCTGTCCCTGATCCTGCCCTGCAGATCCCTGGGACAGATCCCTGTGAACAATTCCCTGTTCCTGGCAGCCGGCTCTGCTTTCTGGCAGCACCACCCTGCTCTCTCCTATCCCATTCCCTGCTCCCATTCCCTGCTCCCATTCCCTGCTCCTGTGTCTCACCTCCCAGCCCCTGCCCACCCTACCAGGGAACAATTCCCAATTCCCAATCTCCCATCCAGCCCTGCCCTCTGGCACTGGGAGCCATTCCCTGTGGCCTGTCCCTCCATCCTTGTCCCCAGTCCCTCTCCAACTCTCCTGGAGCCCCTTCAGGCCCTGCCAGGGGCTCTGAGCTCTCCCTGGATCCTTCTCCTCTCCAGGTGAGCACCCCCAGCTCTCCCAGCCTGGCTCCAGAGCAGAGGGGCTCCAGCCCACCCTGTCAAGAACCTGGTTTTGTGAAAGAAGCTCTGGAGCAGAAGGGTGGGAAAAGAAGTTGAAATTCCCATTCTGGGCACAAAAACAGGCACATTGAGTGTGACACCCCTGGGACACACTGCGTATCCAATTCTGCCTGAAATCCCTCAGAAATCTGCAATTCCATGAGGATGGAGGGGCTGCCACACGCATACTCACAGCTTCCAGCTTCACCATCGTGTCCATCTTCTTGATGGGGACCTCGGGTTCCATGTTGACCACGATCTCCCCTGTGGGGTGAGAGCGGGGGGCCCTGCTGGTCATGGCCAGGTAGCCATTGAGGTGTTTGGCTGGACAGAGGACAGAAAAGGAGAAAGAACAAGGGAGAGGGACAGTGGAGAGGAGAAACAGACAGTTCAGGTGAGATCCTAGAGGATTCAAGCCAGAAAATGAAAGTTCAGGTGAGATCCTACAGGATTCAGGCCAGAAATTGAGAGTTCAGGTGAGAACCTACAGATTCAGACCAGAAACTGAGAGTTCAGGTGAGATTCTATAGGATTCAGGCTGGTAACTGAGAATTCACTTGAGATCTTACAGTTTCAGGGCAGAAACTGACAGTTCAGGTGAGATCCTACAAGATTCAGGCTAGGAACCAAGAGTTCACTTGAGATCCTACAGGATTCAGGTTGGGAACTGAGATTTCAAGTGAATTACCAGAGAATTCAGGCCAGAAACTGGGAGTTCAGGTGACATCCTACAGAATTCAGGCTGAGAACTGAGAGTTCAGGTGAGATCTTACAGGATTCAGGTTAGAAATTGAGAGTTCACTTGAGATCCTACAGGATTCAGCCAGAAATCGAGAGTTTAAGTGGGATCCTAAAGGATTCAGGCTGGGAACTGAGATTTCAAGTGAGATGCTACAGGATTCAGGCCAGAAAGTGAGAGTTCAGTTGAGATCCTACAGGATTCACGCCAGAAATTAATCTCAGTGTGATCCCCCAGGATTTAGGCCAGAGCACAGTGGGACCACCTTGTTTGGAGCAGTGGAAATGAGCACAGAGCCTTCAGCAGGAACAAAATCCCATCCAGAGCAAGGGAAGGTGGAGGATTAGCAGGAAATGTCCAGAGGAGAAGAGGCAGAGGAGATTGTCCTGAAAACCTCTGGTGGCTCGGACACAACCCCTGGTCCAGGTTTAGGAATTAGAAATGGGATTGTACTGGGCAGTAAGGATTAGGAATGGGATAGAAATGGGATCCTACTAGAAAGAGCAGTAGGGATTAGGAATGGGATCCTGCTTGAAAGAGCAGTAGGGATTAGGAATGGGATTGTGCTGGAAAAGGCACTAGGGATTAGGAATGGAATCATACTGGAAAGGGCAGTAGGGATTGGGAATGGGATCATGCTGGGGAGTAGGGATTAGGAATGGGATAATGCTGGGAGAAACAGTAGGGATTAGGAATGGGATCAGACTGGGAAGGGCAGGGGGGATTAGGAAAGGGATAATAGTAGAAAGGGCCAGTAGGGATTAGGAATGAGATCATGCTGGAGAGTAGGGTTTAGGAATGGGGTCCTGCTGGGAAAAACAGTAGGGATTAGGAATGGGATCATACTGGGAAGGGCAGTGGAGATTTGGAAGGGAATGATGCTGGGAAGGGCAGTGGGGATTAGGAATGGGATCATGCTGGGAAGACTGGTAGGGATTAGGAATGGGATCATACTGGGGAGTAGGGATTAGGAATGGGATCGTGCTTGAAAGGGCAGTAGGGATTAGGAATGGGATCATGCTGGGGAGTAGGGATAAAGAATGGGATCATGTTTGAAAGGGCAGTAAGGATTAGGAATGGGATCAGACTGGGAAGGGCAATAGGGATCAGACATGTCCTTGGGAATCTCATCCAGCCTCCAGCCCCAAAACTGGGTGGACAGGAGTAATTCCCAAGGCTCCCAGTCCCTCGGCTGCTGGGATGGGTGGGAAGTGGGTCTGGGATGGGTTTTCCTGCAGGCACTGATGGATTGGGGTGGTTGGGGTTGAGATGGGCCTGGACCTCTGCTCTTTACAGCCACCACGGGGACTGAGTGCGGCCAAATCCTGTCCCAGTCCTGAGGAACATCTGGGGACTCGAGTCCTGAAGCTGCAGAGATGTTGGGAGTGAACCTTGTTGGAGCTTAGGATATAGGGAATATTTTTTTGTTTGTTTTGATTTTAGGAGAATGCTGGTTTTAATCTTTGTTTACGGAGAAAGTTTCTAAAACTTTGGGATTAATTGGAATTTATGAGTGAGTAAAATGGATAGTAGGAATTTATAGGTGTGTAAAATAGATAGTTTATTATAGGGTGAAAAAACTTAGAGTTTTGGGGTTTTAGTATGGAGGTGGGTAGGAGAAAAGATGAAGGATTTGGGGTGTTGTTTGATCTCTTTTTTGTTTTTAATTTATTCTATTTTTTATAGTGTTGGCAGTATGAGGTGATTGGTTAGAAAGAATCACAATGTAGATGTTGTGTAGGTAAACAAATAATTACTTATTGGTAGAAAAGTAGAAATAAAGTAAGTTTTAAGAATTAGTTAAATATAATAGTTTTAAAATACTTTAAATCTGTGTGTTTTGTAACTTTTAGTGTTTTTTTAATATACTAAGTTGTAAATAGTGTATATAAATATATAGTGTATAGTTAAATAGATATATACAATAAGTAGATATATAGATATATAGTGTATATATAAATAGTGAATAGAATTTTTAATTAGAGAAAAATAAACAATAATTTGAAGATCAAAAAACTAAAAGTCCTATTTGCTTTTCACTTTTACCACAAAATTTTTTAGGGGTCTCCCCACACCAAAGTGCTGGAATTGGAGTTTTCCTTGGAGTTCTGGACCCCAAACCAGAATTTCTGTGGGTCGGCCAACCATCTCACGGTCTCACAGCCCATCCCACCTCCCTCTTCTCCCCGTGGATGTCCCAGACCGGATCCCCGTGTCCCAGTCCTGGTACCTGCCATGTTCCAGTGCTGGGCCTTCTTGTCGGGCGGGCGGTAGATGAACTTGCGGAGGGAGGTGACGGTGTGGGAGCCCACCAGGGTGTAGCGCCCGAAGGCGCGGCAGTCCACCACGCGGATGTTCAGCGGCGGGTGCAGCAGCTCGTTCTCAGGGAGGTCCTGGGGAGCAGCGCAGGGATGGTCATCGGGGATGGGAGTGGGTGGTCTGGGGGGTGGGAAGGGCAAGGGGGGATTGAGAATGGGATTGTGCTGGGAAGGGCGGTAGGGGTTAGGAATGGGATCGTACTGGGGAGTAAGGTAAGGAATAGGATAATGCTGGGAAAAGCAGTAGGGATTAGGAATGGGATCATGCTGGGGAGAAGGGATTAGGAATGGGATCATACTGGGGAGTAAAGTAAGGAATGGGATAATGCTGGGAAAAGCAGTAGGGATTAGGAATGAAATCATGCTGGGGAGTAGGGATTAGGAATGGGATCATGCTGGGAAGGTCAGTAGGGATTAGGAATGGGATCATGCTGGGAAGGTCAGTAGGGATTAGGAATGGGATCATGCTGAGAAGTAGGGATTAGGAATGGGATCATACTGGGAAAAACAGTAGAGATTAGGAATGGGATCATGCTGAGGAGTATGGTAAGGAATGGTATAATGCTGGGAAAAGCAGTAGGGATTAGGAACGGGATCATGCTGGGGAGTAGGGATTAGGAATGGGATAATGCTGAGAAAAGCAGTAGGGATTAGGGAGGGCATCATACTGGGAAAACCAGAAGGGACCAGAACTGGAATCATACTGGGAAAGGAAGTAGGAATTAGGAATGGGATTGTGCTGGGAAAACCAGTAGGGATTAGAAATAGGATCAGACTGTGAAGGGCAGTAGGGATTAGGAATGGGATCGTGCTGAGAAGGGGAGTAGGGATTAGGAATGAGATCGTGCTGGGAAGGGGAGTAGGGATGAGGAATGGGATCGTGCTGGGAAGGGCAGTATGGATTAGGAATGGGATCTTGCTGAGAAGGCTGGTAGGGATTAGGAATGGGATCATGCTGGGAAGAGCAGAAGGGATTAGGAATGGGATCATGCTGGGAAGGGCAGTAGGGATTAGGAATGGGATCGTGCTGGGAAGGGCAGTAGGGATTAGGAATGGGATCGTGCTGGGGAGTAGGAATTTGGAATGGGATAATACTGGGAAGGTCAGTAGGGATTAGGAATAGGATCATGTTGCAAAGTAGGGATTAGGAATGGGATCATGCTGGGGAATAGGGATTAGGAATGGGATAATCCTGGGAAAAGCAGTAGGGATTAGGGTGGGCATCATACTGGGAAAACCAGAAGGGACCAGAACCGGAATAATACTGGGAAGGGAAGTAGGAATTAGGAATGGGATTGTGCTAGGAAAACCAGTAGGGATTAGGAATAGGATCAGACTGTGAAGGGCAGTAGGGATTAGGAATGAGATCATGCTGAGAAGGCTGGTAGGGATTAGGAATGGGATCATGCTGGGAATAACAGTAAAGATTAGGAATGGGATCATGCTGAGAAGTAGGGATTAGGAATGGGATCATGCTGGGAAGGCTAGCAGGGACTAGAACTGGGACCATGCTGGAGGAAGAAGTCCAAAGCTGCTCCAGCAAAATGTGCCTTGGGAGCTCTCAGGTGTTCGTATGCTCCATTGTTTTGGGAAAACTGGAGTAAAGGGTTTGGAGCCATGGTGGGCTCCAGGAACTCAGGGTTCCAGCTGAGGGATCAGAGGGGTTGGGCCACACTCACCACCTCGAACCACTTGACCAAAGTGCTGAAGTTGGGGTTTTTCTTGTAGTTCTGGATCAGGGCAGACTGGACGCCCTTCCCGGCACACTCGATGTCCACACGGGGCCGGTCCACCTGGGCCAGGTTCACTCTCTTCAGGTCCCTGAGCCCCCAGAACAAGATCTGGGGCAGGAGAAGGAGGATGAGGAAGGAGCATGTGAATGTGAGAGGGACGATCCCTGGGAGCTGATTGAGGAGGAGGAAGGAGCATGTGAATGTGAGAGGGACGATCCCTGGGAGCTGATTGAGGAGGAGGAAGGAGCATGTGAATGTGAGAGGGGCAATCCCTGGGAGCTGGTTCTCCATGGAGAGGGTTCCCACTGCCGATATCGTCAGAGGGCAGTGGTGGATCCCTGAGGTGTCTCCTGCTGACACCCTCAGCCCAAGGTCTCCATCCCACTGCCCTCAGCATTTTCCTGCTTTTCTCCTTTCCTGGTCTTTTCCTGCCCTGGGAATCCAGCTCTGTCCATCTGTGGTGGCTCTGGATCCAGCACTGCCATCGCTTTGTCCCAATGGGATCAGTGTCACTGGGGAGACTTCCCTGTCCCTACCTGGAATAACAGACTGCCACCATCCAAAATTCCCCAAAACTGAGATTTTCCCCACCTCCTTATTCCCTGTGGCTGTATTAAAATTGTGAGGAACATTTATTGTGATGCACATGTGTGGAAAACCAGGAGCCAAAGTCCCTGTGGAGACCTGGTCAGTCTCACCTGAGCAGAGACACCTTCACCCAGAGCTGAGATGTGCCCTAGACATCCCTGTGGGCACTGCCTGGGTCATGGATGTCCACCAGGACCTCCAAGGGACACATCACAAAACCATGGAATCACTTGGAAAAGCCCTCCAGGATCATTGAGTCCCACCTGTGACCTGTCCCCACCTTGTCCCCAGCCCAGAGCACTGAAAGGCACATCCAGGCCTTCCCTAGACACCTGCAGGGATGGGCACTCCAAACCTCTCTGAGCAGCCCTTGCCAAGACCTGACCACCCTTTCCATGCAGAAATTCCTCCTGATGCCCACCCTGAGCCTGCCCTGGCCCAGCCTGAGGCCGTTTCCCCTTGTCCTGTCCCTGTTCCCTGGGAGCACAGCCTGACCCCCCTGGCTGTCCCCTCCTGGCAGGGACTTGTGCAAGGTCCCCCCTGAGCCTCCTTTTCTCCAGGCTGAGCCCCTTCCCAGCTCCCTCAGCCCCTCCTGGGGCTCCCCACCCCGTTCCCTTCCCTGGACACGCTCCAGCCCCTCCAGGTCTCTCCTGGCAGGAGGGGCCCAGAGCTGCCCCCAGCACTGGAGGTGCCCCAGCAGTGCCAGCACAGGGGATGGGCACTGCCCTGGGTTGTGCCCACACTATTTTGGATACAAAATCCCCCTTTAGATATCCATGGATACATGAGAGGCTTCCCAATCCTCGTTGCCTGAGGCTGATGGGATAGAGAACACCTGAGCTATGGGATTGCTTTGGGAGCAGATGATCCAGCTCCGTGTCCATCTCTAACATTCCCTGAGCTGCATCTCACCCCAGGTGCTGCTCACTCGCTGTCCTGCCCAGGCTTGACAGCAAGGAATGATCCAATTCCCTGAATTCCCTGTTTTTTTAGGGATGCTGCTGCCTGGTTCTCAGTCCGGCCACCATGGACAGACCCCAGTTCCCTCCTGCCCTTCCAACACCCTTGGAGATGTTCTCCTGCCCCAGGCAATGCTCCACATGGCCATTGGTTACCTCCACTCTGTATCTGCTCAGCACCGGCCGAATTCCCAGAGGCACTGGCAGGATGGGACCCCGGTCCATGTCCGTGGGGCCATCGATGGGGGGCAGGTCTGATTTACCCCCTGGGCCGATCTGGAAGAGATGGATCACGGATTAGGATCTGCTCCTCTGAGCTGCTGGGAAGCACGTTTTGGTCCTTCTTGCAGAACTGTGGAATCACAGATTGGTTTGTGTTGGAAGGGACCTCAAAGATTGACTCATTCCAACCCCTGCCATGGGCAGGGAGACATTCCAGAGGGAGCTGGGCTGTGTCTCAGCTGGAACTGGTCCCAGCTGTCGGATCTGGGGTGTCTCAGAGGGCTGAGAGCCCAGGGCAGATGCTTTGGGAAGAGGAAATCACAGGAGCAGAAGGTGGTGGGAATTCCACACAGAACAGTCCCCAGAGCAATCCAAACTTCTCAGCCCACCAATGCAGCCCATCCCAGGGCTGTTCCATCCTGGAATGGATGTGTGTGAGGAAACAGAGATGTGGTCCTGGAGCTCAGCTAGGAGCAGGTTTAAGGTCTCATTTCCAGCCCAGAGGTCAGTAAAGATCAAATATCCCATGTGAGCCATTTTCCCAGTCCAAGGAAAATTGGGAGAAAAGGGGCTTGGATGAGCACCTGCCCTGGCAGAAAAAGGAGATGGGAAAAGCATTTCAGCAGATGGTGCACAAGGCACAAAAGTGGAAGAATTTAACTCTGGTATTGCCCCAGACTATGAATCACTGAATGGTTTGGGCTGGGAGGGACTTTAAAGACCATTGAACTCCAACCCCTGCCATGGGCAGGGACACATTCCACCTTTCCAGGCTGCTCCATGCCCCATCCCACCCGATCTTGGACACTTCCAGGTGTCTTTGATGAGCAACAAGTGGTTGATCCATCCAAGAGAAACTAAAAGAGTCCAGCAACCAGGTGAGGAAGCAGCTATTCCCAGTTATTCCGAGTTACCCAATTCTCCATAAATTAATACCCTCTCTGTTCCAACCCTGCATCCATTCTTCCCCTGCCTTTGCCCAGCAGGCACCTGGAGCAGCTCGAAGGCAGCCAGCAGGTCCCCGGCTGTGGCGTTGCCGCGGTAGATCTGGTAATATTCCAGCTGCGGCGGGAAGCGCGGCGGGCAGTACTCCTCGTCCGACATCTTCACCACCGGCTTGGCGAATGTCCGGCCCATGAAGTCGGCTTTTCCCTACGGAAAGAGCCCTTGGGGTTGGGGATCCAACATGGGAATTCCAAATTCAACCCTGTAATTTTCCCCAGGAGCACTTGGAGTTGGGAATCCGACATGGGAATTTCAAGGCTAGCCCTGTGATTCTCCTCAATAGCTCTTGGGGTTGGGGATCCAACATTGGAATTCCAAGATTAGCCCCATGGTTCTCCCCAGGAGCACTTGGGCCTGGGGATCCAACATGAGAATTCCAAATTTAGCCCCATGGTTCTCCTCAATAGCATTTGGGATTCGTGTTCCAACATGGGAATTCCAAATTTAACCCCGTGGTTCTCCCCCAGGAGCACTTGGGGTTGGGGATCTAACATGAGAATTCCAAAATTGGCCCTGTGGTTCTTCCCCAGGAGCACTTGAAGTTGGGAATCCAACATGAGAATTCCAAATTTAGCCCCATGGTTCTCCTCAATAGCACTTGGGGTTGAGGGTCCAACATGAGAATTCCAAATTTCACCCTGTGGTTCTCCCCTGGAGCACTTGGGGTTGGGGATCTAACATGAAAATTCCGAGACTAATCCTGTGATTTTCCCCATGAGCACTTGGGCCTGGGGATCCAACATGGGATTTCCAAATTTAGCCCTGTGGTTCTCCCCAGGAGCACTTGGGGTTGGAGATCCAACATGAAAATTCCAAAACTGGCCCCATGGTTCTCCCCCAGGAGCACTTAGAGTTGGAGATCCAAGATGAGAATTCCAAATTCAGCCCTGTGGTTCTCCCCAGGAGCACTTGGGATTGGGATCCAACAGGAGATATCCAAGATTAGCCTCGAGGTTCTCCCCAGGAGTACTTGGGGTTGGGGGTCCAACATGGGAATTCCAAATTTAGCCCCATGGTTCTCCCCAAGAGCACTTGGGGTTGGGAGTCCAACATGAGAATTCCAAATTCAGCCCTGTGGTTCTCCCCAAGAGCACTTGGGGTTCGTGTTCCAACATGGGAATTCCAAATTTAACCCTGTGGTTTTCCCCAGGAGCACTTGGAGTTGGAGATCCAACATGGGAATTCCATAATTAACCCTGAAATTTTCTCCATTGTGGTTGGAACAGGAACAGGATCAGTGCTCTGGTCTTGGGATGCCAAAGCTCAGGTAAAACTTTCAGTCCAGAATCCTTGAAGGAGATTTGGGACAGCTGAAGGTTGGGACAGCAAGGAGACCAGGGATGAGCACTCATCCCAAATGGAACGCTCCTTGGCTAGAGCCTCTTTCTTCCCTCTCCAAAAACAAGATACACCTGAGATTTATGAGCAGCAGGGGCTCCGTGGGAGATTTGGAAGGACCATTCTCCAAGGATCAGGAAAAAAAGCTCCCCAAATCCTCTGCCTCCAAACCTGGAGAGATCCCAGCGTCCAAACCACTCACAGTTCCCTGGGATTTTCTCACCACCGTGTCCTGGTCGTAGATCTCGATGACGATGATGGGGGGGTCATCCCGCATCTCGTGAGCTTCCCCGTACAGCTCCACGTTGTCAAACACCAGGAGCTGGTCCCAGGTCGGGCACAGGGTCTCGTTGAGAACCTGGGGGAATGGGAGAGATTCCTATTGCTCTAGGAACGGACCAGAGTCCTGGGAAAGGGTGGCAGGTGAGGCTGCTGTGTGTTTTTTGGATCAGGGAGGCATTGGGAATAGCCCAGGGATTCCTCTAAGGAAAACAATCCAATAGCAGATGAACAGAGCTGGGTTATTCCCAGGCTTCCTAAAGCTTGGCAATCCTCAGATTGGGAAGGGAAGACTGAAAAATCACTTTAACATGACCCAATTCTGCCTAAACCAGCAGGAAATCACCAGGAATCACAAGGAATCATGAAGAATCTTGGGGAATTGCAGCCACCAGGATGTGGGACATAAATTGGGAATGGATTCCTGAGGAGAGATCTCCTAGAAACCATCAATGCCCAGTTCCAGAGCTGTTCTCCCACCGCAGGAGCCCAGGACCAGCCTGATCCTCATTTATGGGATCTGTGCCACGGGAACTTGCAGAACCAGCCATCCCCACATGCCCAGGAACCCCAGGAATGTTCACCTCGGTGCACTGGCTCTGGGAGATGAAGAAGACCCGTGCAAAGGGGTCCGAGAGGCCGCTGCTGTCGGCTGCGAACAAACTCCTGGCTTGGTACATGTGGGCTCGCAGCTGGAACACCTGTTTCTCTGGAAGAGAGAGGGAGTGGGGTGGGATGGCTTGGGATGGCCTCTGGGATCCTGTCCATACAATGCTTGAGTTGAATCATGATTTTAAAGGGTTTTTAGCTGAGGGTTAGAACCAGTTCATATTGAAGTTAGATGCACCAATGATAGGTTAATGATTATTAGATGCTAAAGCTAAAGCTAATTGTTATATTATGAGCTTATTTGTAATATTCCTTATTTGTAGAAGGAAGGGGAGCAAGTGAATCATTATAGGAACATACTGTGTTGGGAAGGATGAAAGTTTGACGAGAAAGTCTCACAGATAGGCATGCTTAGCAGAAAGACTTTTTAATATAGAATCTGAAGAAGGAAATAAAAATGGAAGCAAGTTTTGATGTAGAATAAAAAAATTGCTGAGCCAGTCTCACTGGATAACCAAGGAGGCAAAGAGTGTGTTAGTTAGAAGGGTTTTTATGGCTTAGAGCAAAGGATAAACCCACCTCAAACAAGAAGATGCTTTTACCAAGCAGAAAAATAGCACAGGCAAACAAGCCTGCCAATGTAGAAAAAAAGTCTCAGAATTTTCCATTGCAAGAAAACTGAAAAACAACTTCTAGCTTAAACTGCAATCACTTTTAGTGATTGGAGAACAGTAACATGAATATGGTAATTACAGTAGTTATGATGGGCTATAGGTAAAAGTTAAGGTAGAGATTGGTTCTACTGTATTAAGATGCTCTGCAAAAAAAAGTCTGTAATGCATTGTAACCAAAATTAAAGGTCTTCAAGCCTGCCTGCAGCTGGAGCTGACCCCAGCATGCACAGGCTCTGTCACCCTTGACCCTGGACTGCTGTGACACCTTGGATGTAATAAATTGCATTTTGAAGAGCTGCCTGGAGTCTCGCATCTCTCATTTAAGCTTTTACAGTGGCGCCCAACGTGGGGCACCATTAGTAAGAGCCTAAATGAGGGATGCAGGTCTCCAGGCCTGTCTGCAGCTGGAGCCGACAACTGTGGGCACAGCTCTGCCACCCACAACCCTGGACTGCTCTAACCCTTGGATATAATAAACTCCATTTTGAAGAGCTGCCTGGAGTCTCACATCCCTTGTTTTGGCTCTTACTATACTGAAATCAGTAGAACAATGCCCAGCACCTGGACTCTGTGTCAATCCATCACAAAGCAGGGGCCTTGGATCATGCCAGAGGGTCACAGAGACCTGAGGAAGACCTTCCTGACTTCATCCCTGGGACCACTGACCCAGTTCAAGACCATTGACCCAATTTAAGGGAAGAACTGCGCATGCGTGAAGGACTAATTACCTCACCTGAATACAAAGTGAGGATGGGAGGTGCTGGGGTTGTGCTGTGTATTATTTTGGGAAATAAATTGAAGGCAAAAATCTTTGTGGGGTGCAGTCAAGCATTTTGGGGATGACCCCTGTGCTGCCTGCCAGTGTAATAAACACAGCACTTTCTAACTTTGACTAGCTAGCGATTTTTGGTTTTAACAATTCAGTATACCCATTCATCTATTTAGCCCAGAAATAATATTTGCACCTTTAAGATTGGTTCTGAGGGCCAAGGTGGGGAAGAAGAAGCTCATAGTTTGTTTTCAAAAACTGCACTCACTCCTCCACATTCCCACTTCTGGACTGTGTTGTCTGTGGATGGACAGACAGCGGGACAGAGCTCTCCTTCCCTTTTAGTTAGTTTTTAGCTAGCTGAGGAAAATAAGTTCCCGGGACTGTGGTTTTTTTCTTTTTCTTGGACCTGTTTAAACCTGCTCTGGACCGAACACCAGAAGAGCACCAGCAGCTCACACCTGGAGCCCACCAGGCCAGGCCTGGGCCATGGCATTTCCAGTGCCAGAGGGACTGATAAGAGACTGATAAGAGACTGAGTGAGCCGAGCTACAGCCCACAGAGGGACTTTCTGAGTTTGTCCATCTTTTGGAGAGACAAGGGGTTTTATTGTTTAATATTGTTCAGGTTTTATTGTTTAATAAACAGTTTTTCCCACTTTTCTCCAAGGAGGTATTTTCCTGAACCAGCTGGGGAAGGGGCTGATTGAATCTGTTTTCTAGAGGAGGCCCTTTGGGGGTTCTCTCCCAAATTTGCCCTGAACCAGGACACCTGCTCTGGCCTGAACACCAGAAGAGCACCAGCAGCTCACACCTGGAGCCCACCAGGCCGGCCCTGGGCCATGGCATTTCCAGTGCCAGAGGGACCAATAAGAGACTGAGTGAGCTGAGCTACAGCCCACGGAGGGACTTTCTGAGTTTGTCATCTCTTTTGAAGCAGCCAGAGGTTTTATTGTTTGATATTGTTCTTTTTTTGTGTGCTGGTGAATGCTTTGCCTGTTAAATAAAGTTTTTTCCCACTTTTTTCCAAGGAAATATTTTCCTGAACTGACTGGCAGAGGGGCTGCTTAAATCTCCTTTCTAGAGGAAGCCCCTTTGGAGATTCTCTCCCAAATTTGTCCTAAACCAGGACAGAGCCCATCCAAGGCTCATCTCAGGAGCCTGGATTTTCGTGTGGCTAAAGGATTTAAACTCAAATCATGAATCCCAAATGGATATGGAATTTCCTTGGCATCCTGCTTGTGTTGTGCTCACAACGAAAACTCTGAACAGGTTGGGATGAGGGGACACAATTCCCACCCCCATCTCTCATGGGACAACCAGAACAATGTCCCCCTTATCTCCTGGAAGCCCTTGGAGCAGGAGGTGTCCAGCCAGGCTCCCTCCCACCCCCTCCACCCCCCCATCCCATGGGAACTCCTTACTGGTGTACAGGAGGCTGATGGGGGGATAGGAGGGCAGGTTTTGTCCTCGGGGGGTTTTCTTCTCCTCGAACCCACAGGGGAGGCCGCTGAGGAAGTCCTTGCGCTGCTTGTTGAGGCCCAGCCACAGGTAGATCTCCATCTTGGCCTGGACTGTCCAGCCAGCAGGGCCGAAGCCCCTCTTCCCAGGGAGCTGAGCACAAGGAATGGAAGAGCTCACGTGGATATCAGGAACATGGACAGACAGACCTATCTTGGAGCACCCAACCTCCTTGGGGCATTGTACTGCTGTTCCTTAAACCCAAGGATCCCTTGGGATCATGACACCGTTCTGGCTCAGGCATTGTCCTCTTCTCACCGTGGTTTCCTTTTCCTAAGTGTCTTAGATTGGAAATGCAAGATATGACTGGGGTTGTGTATTCTAATTACCATTTGTCAGAGGTGGGGCAGTTATCCTCTGTTCATTGGGCCGTTTTCTTTATCTCTTCTACAACCAATCCTCTCTCCACGAGATATCTTCTGTTAATGGGCCATTAATTATGAATTATCTTCTGTTAATGGGTCACTGCATGGCTGATAAAATTCCATCATCCCACTGGGAGATGCTCCGCCCAGGGGAGGAGCCAAGCGTTCCTACCTGGATGCAATCTGACTTTTGGAACACCGCAGCAGCCTGTGCCCACTGCATTCCCAGAGGAGCAGCTTTCTGCTGCCCTGCATTCCCAGAGGAATTCCAGGCCCATCTGCAGCAGCCCTGGGGCTGCAGAGGAAAACTCCCCCCTTGTGCAGGATCCCTGCTCCAGCAGAACCACAGCTGGCACTGCAGGAGGGCTGAGCCACCATGGGATGGGGCTGGGACACCACCTTGACACACACGGGGACAGCTCCTATTCTGACTCTGTCAGTGTTGTCTTGTATTAGTGTGGTTTTATTTTATTTTATTTTATTTTATTTTATTTTATTTTATTTTATTTAATTTATTTTATTTTATTTTATTTTATTTTCTTCCTTAATAAAGAATTGTTATTCCTACTCTCATATCTTTGCCTGAGAGCCCTTTGATTTCAAAATTACCATAATTTGGATAGAGGGGGTTTACATTCTCCATTTTCAGAGGAAATTCCTGCCTTCCTTAGCAGACACCCATCTTTTCACACCACGACACTAAGCCAGAAATTCTCTGGATTTCCAGCTGGATCAAAAATCTCTCTCTTCCCAAACATTTCCCACTTACCAGGACTGTGTAAGCTCAGTACCTCACCCTCCCTAGGAGCCGATTTCCACCTCTACCAGCAGAGTATGGATCACATTTCTCCAATATTCAAACCCCATGAAAAACGGATGCAAAACTCTCATCCTCATCTCCCAAATTCCCTCCTCCTGGCCGCAGCTCCCCTGGGCCAGAGGGATCCTCACCTTGAGGAAAACCGTCTTCACCTTGGCGCAGTCCTTGCCCATCTCCTCGTCCACGATGGAGTACAGGATGTCCTTGGAAGGGATGCGGGCGTAGGCGATGCGCTTGTTGTTGCTCATCATCCAGATGAAAACGTCGGGAATCGTGTGCTGGGGCTGGGAATGCCACAGTGTTGGAAAAGAAATGAAATTTAGCAAAATATGTAATTATAGTTTAGTTATGAGTCGTTTGCGGTTTGAAGCTGTGTGTGTTTAGTTGTGTGTAACTAAGCAGGTAGTCTTAGGAACTTAATAAAATAATTAAATCAGTGCAGGAAAGCAAAGAGGACTAACCAGTTTTTAAGCAGCAGACAATGTGATAGGTAGAAGATGGATGATTTTGTTTTTGAGCTTAGGAATGATTGCAAAAGGCTTGTCGGTTATTCAGGCTGAACTGTTTCTTGGATATTTTTGTTATGAATTATGTGTATAAAAGAAGAACACATGTATTCGAGATTTCGGGGGGTTCTGGCTTGGGACGCGAGTCCACGGACCCCCGGGGCCTCAATAAAGCACCACACAAAGCTTATCTGAGTTTTGTGTCATTTATCAATCGGGCAACAACAGGAGAGCCCCCTCAGTGCCCCAGCTCCGACCGCTGAGGCACCGGTGGGGCTGGAGAGCTGCTGGAGGCAAATCCAGCAGATTCCATGGAAGGTGGATGTGTCTGTGGCCACACTGAGGGCACTGGAATTGTTTGGAGATTCCCACTCCAAAAAGGATGCTCAGAGCTAAGCCCGTCAGGAAAGAAACTGTGATTTATTGTGACAGTAAGGTAGAAAAATAATGAAAGATGAAAACGTCGGGAATCGTGTGCTGGGGCTGGGAATGCCACAGGAGAGCCCCCTCAGTGCCCCAGCTCCGACCGCTGAGGCACCGGTGGGGCTGGAGAGCTGCTGGAGGCAAATCCAACAGATTCCATGGAAGGTGGATGTGCCTGTGGCCACCCTGAGGGCACTGGAATTGTTTGGAGATTCCCACTCCAAAAAGGATGCTCAGAGCTAAGCCCGTCAGGAAAGAAACTGCGATTTGTTGTGGCAGTAAGGTAGAAAAATAATAAAGGAAAGGCCTCATAAAATCAGGCTTGCTCTGTTGAATAGATGGAATGTGAAAACAATCCCGGTGTGAGCAGTTCATTAACATAGCAATTTATTCCTGGGTGAAAAACAACTAGCAACTGCACAAACATTAAATCTATCCCATGAGAATCAGTGAAGAAAATATGTAAATAATTTAAGAATAATGATTTAAGAATAATAATTTAAATTAAGATATTTGATGGACAAGTAAAATGCCTTTTATTAACCAATAAAGTAATTGGCAAAAAGCTCCTAACCAATTGGAGTCACACATGAGGTCTGTAAAACTGTATAAAAATGAGTTATGTGAATAAATAATTGGCTTTTTCTGATTTTTTTGGCATGAAGAAAATGGAGTCTTGTGGTTGGGATTGAAGGTATTTGAGATGATAGGTTGTGTTTAGATTTAGGTGTTTATTGTTTCCTTATTAATGTTATAGTTTCACAGCTGTGAGTTCTGCAGTTTTTTATTAGTAAGGTATAAAATGGTTAACTATTTTCTGTTATAAGATCTTTGAAGGTTGAACTATTTAATTAAGAAATGATACCTAAATTATTTTCTCCGTTAATCTAATAACTGATCACTCAAAATCTGTAATGCGGAATTTTCTGTTTAATTATAAAATACCACTTAAACTCATGAAGAAGAAGAAGGAAGAAAAAGGTAAAGAAGAACAATTTGTTTTCCTCTTAAAACCTCCGTTTTGCTTTATATTTATTATTATATTCTAAAACCACAAACTCTAAGTTTTTCACCTTGTGATATCACACACTTCTAACCAACTCCACACCCACAATCCCAGTGCTATCAATTTATTTTGGAAGCCTTCTATACAGCTTCAGGTTAAATGCAGTGTTCTCTTGTGGATCTTTGTCTTTCAGCCCAGAAAGTTTAAAATTCTGAGTATTTAAGGTTTCAACTGAGTTTTGTGTGATTTATTCCGATAATTTATGTTGGTTATAAGTTAAATAATATATAAATTTGGGCATGGAAGACTGAAGGTTTTTGTTCTCTCCTCCTTCAGCGGACCTGGGGAGGGGAGAGCAGCGGCCATTCCTCATCCCTGTGTAGGGAAAAGGTTCCTGGTCTGGACTGGGCCCATCACTCCTCAGATCTGGGCTGGGTCAGGACCAAGGAAGGCCAGGCTGGAACCAGGGATGGAGCTGGGAGCTTTCCATGGGAATTGGAAGCAGGAGGTGGAACAGCAGCAGCTCCAGGGAAGGACAAGAGCTCCCTCTGAGCCACTCCTAAACTGGAAAAATGTCATGGAAACATTCTGGAAACTAGAGGGGCTCCAGGAGAGCTGCAGAGGGACTGGGGTCAAGGCATGGAGGGACAGGACACAGGGAATGGCTCCCACTGCCAGAGGGCAGGGATGGGTGGGAGATTGGGAATTGTTCCCTGGCAGGGTGGGAAGGGGCTGGAATTCCCAGAGAAGCTGTGGCTGCCCCTGGATCCCTGGCAGTGTCCAAGACCAAACTGGACAGGGCTTGGAGGAACTTGGGACAGTGGAAGCTGCTGGGGTTGGACCTGGATGGGATTTCAAATCCCTTCCCACCCAAACCCGTCTGGGATTTAATGTGTCACCTTCCAATTCCTGATTTCTCAGGGATTCACAGGATCCTTTCACAGCTGGGACTGGCTGAAACATCTCCAGCTCTGCTGCAGGAGAACCCAGCTCTGTCCCTGCCTGAGAAACTCTTAAATTTCTTTTACATCGGCTTCTTTTACATTCCCACCCAGGAGTGCACAGGGATCATGGGGCAGCTCATGGACTTGGAATGGCTCCTTGCAGAGGGACCTCTGCTGCCCTTGGAGGTCTCCATCCATCCTCCATCCCTCCATCCATGATCCATCCCTCCATCCCATCCCATCCCATCCCATCCCATCCCATCCCATCCCATCCACATCCATCCATTCCATATCAACTATCCATCCATTCCCTCCATCCATGATCCATCCATCCATCCATCCATGCATGATCCATCCCTCTATCCATCCATCCATCCATCCATCTATTCATCCATCATCCATCCCTCCATCCATCCCATACCATCCACATCCATCCATTCCATATCATCTATCCATCCATTCCCTCCATCCATCATCCATCCATCCATCCATCCATCCATCCATCCATCCATCCACCCATGCATGATCCATCCTCCCTCCATCCATATCATCCATCCATCCCTCCATCCCTCCATCCATCCATCCCATCCATCTCATCTCATCCACATCCATCCATTCCATATCATCTATCTATCCATTCCCTCCATCCATGATCCATTCCTCCATTCCTCCATCCATCCACCCATCCATGATCCATCCATCCATCCATCCATCCATCCATCCATCCATCCATCCATCCATCCATCCATCCATCCATCCATCCATATCACCCATCCATCCATTCACCCATCCATCCATCATCCATTCCTCCTTCCTTCCATCCATCCATATCATCCATCCATCCATCATCCATATCCATCCATCCATCATCCATCCATCCATCCATCCATCATCCATCCATCCATCCCTCTGTCCATCCATCCATCCATCCATCCCTCCATCCCAGCTTTCTGTCCCCAGAAGCTCCCCCAGCCAGAGCCACCTCTGTCCATGAGGAACCCACCTCATCCGCCAGGAACCGCAGCTTCTGCAGGAAGTTCTGCACCAGCTTCAGCTTGTCCTTCATGGTGTTCCTCTTGACCTGGGAGCGCAGGGCCGTGGCCTGCTGGGCCATGTTCTCCTGTGGACACAGCCGGGACATCAGGACACAGCTCGGACCAAGGAAAAGTGCCTCAATCCCACCAGGTCAGGGTGGGCACCTTCAGAAACTCTTTTGTTGTCCTTGGCATGGCAAAGGCCTTGAGAGGGCAGAGACAGTCCAGGGGAACGTGACACCTCAAAGGTGTCACCTGAGCTTGGAGAATTTTGGGGTGGTTTGAGGAAGATGTCTCTCCTCCTGGGAGAGCTCTGCTCTCTGGGGTTCCCAAAATCACCCCAAACATCTGTCTCTAGGGCAGCTCTGAAAAGGTTCCCAAAATCACTCCCAAACTTCTGTCCCTGGGGCAACACTGTACTGTGGAGCTCCCAAAATCACCCAAAGCCTCTGTCCCTGGGGCAGCTCTGCTCTGTGGGGTTCCCAAAATCACCCCAAACCTTGTCCCAGGGGCAGTTCTGCTCTGTGGGTTTCCCAAAATCACCCAAAGCCTCTGTCCCTGGGACAGCTCTGCTCTGTGGTGTTCCCAAATTTCCCATTCCAGCTCCTCTCTGCTCCTGAATTTCTTTCCAGGGTCTGTTGGAGGGGAGCCAGCAGAGGCAGAGGTCACACCTGGGACTTTCCTGAGACCTGAGTGTTCTTTGGGGTCAGAATTAAACCCCAAACCCCCGATCCACAGGGACTGGAAACCAACATGTCCATGAACCAAATTCCAGTCCTTGCTCAGGAATCCTCCTCTGCTTTTCCCAAACCTTCCCTGAACAACCCATACCAGGGCCTGCCCACCCTGCCAGGGAACAATTCCTAATTCCCAATATTCCTCTGGCAGTGGGAGCCATTCCCTGTGTCCTGTCCCTCCATGCTTTGTCCCCAGTCCCTCCCAGCTCTCCTGGAGCCCCTTCAGGGATCAGATCCCGCTCACCAGCTCCCTCATGCAGGATTTGAGCCTCTCCCGGTCCAGCCTGGTGCGGGACGAGTGGTGCTGGTCCTTGTCAGCCAAGGTCAGGAAGCGCCTGTGGAAAAAGGGAATTCCCATGGAAACCCTTCCCAAGGTTTCCTTCCCACCCCACCAGCCTGACCACATCCCTGGAAAATGCTCGAATTCCCACTAATCTCCAACAAAACTGTGGATGAGAGGCGGATTTGCACTGCGGATTCAGAGACAGGAAGGGTCAGTCGGTGTTATCAGGTGCCACCAGGTGCCACCCAGAATTCACAGAATCACTGGGTTGGAAGAGACCTCCAAGGTCATCAAGTCCAACCCAGCCCTGACACCTCAACTAAACCCTGGCCCCCAGTGCCACATCCAGGCTTCATCCAGTGCCACACCCAGGGATGGTGACTCCACCACTTCCCCAGGAATTCCCAAAATTCCCAGAATCACTGGGTTGGAAGAGACAACCAAGATCATGGAGTCCAACCCAGCCCCAACACCTCAACCAAATCCTGGCACCCAGTGCTACATCCAGGCTTTGTTAAACACACACAGGGATGGAGACTCCACCACCTCCCTGGTCTCTGGGAATTCCCAAAATTCCCGTATTTCACAGAATCACTGGGTTGGAAGAGACCTTCAAGATCATGGAGTCCAACCCAGCCCCGACATCTCAACTCAACCCTGGCCCCCAGTGCCACATCCAGGCTTTGTTAAACACACCCAGGGATGGAGACTCCACCACCTCCCTGGGCAGAACATTCCAGAACTTTATCACCCTTTCTGTAAAGAACATTTTCCTGATATCCAGCCTAAATTTCCCTTGGTGCAGCTCGAGACTGTGCCCTCTGGTTGTGTCAGCTCCTGGAGAAAGAGCCCAGTCCCAGCTGAGCACGGGCACCTTTCAGGCCTGTGGGGGCCACAGGACTGAGGTGTCCCCCCCTGCTTTGGGGTGTTTGGGGTGCAAGATGGAAGCACCAAAAGATCCAGCATGGCGCCAATGTCATGTAACGTTGTCCCATCATCCCCAGGACAGGGCACGGTGAGGTGACATCCCCTGGGAGCAGGGACCTGGGCAGGGCCACCTTGTCACTCACAGGCAGCCGCTGCTGAGCTCCTCCAGGACCCCTCGGAGCCGGCGCTCCGGGTGCGGCTTCTCCGTCTTGATCATCTCCTGCACGTCATTGAGACCTTCCTCCTGTGGCACCAACGGGGACAGCGTGAGGGACGGGGGGCTGGGAACTGCCTGGGGTCACCTGGGATCACCTGGAGATCATCTGGGATCACCTGGGCTGGACTGGGAATCACCTGGGATCATTTGGGCTGGACTGGGAATCACTTGGGACCACCTGGGATCACCTGGGCTGGGCTGAGGATCATCTGGGATCATGTGGACTGGGAATACCTGGGATCACCAGAGCTGAGCTGGGGATCACCTGGGTTCATCTGGGATCACCTGGGCTAGGCTCAAAATACCTGGGAATCACCTGGGGATCACCTGGGCTTTTATGGGAACCACCTGGGGATCACCTGGGCTCACCTGGACTGAGCTGGGGTGGGAATCACCTGGCATCATCTGGGCTGGGTTAGGCATCACCCGGGGTTAATCTGGAATTATCTGGGCAGGGAAACACCTGGGAATCAGCTGGGGTGGGCTGGGAACCACCTGGGATCATCTGGGATCATGCGGGCTGGGCTGGGAATTGCCTGAGATCACTTGGGATCATCTGGACTGGCGATCACCTGGGGATCAGCTGGGATCATCTGGGTTGGGAATCACCTGGGATCATTTGGGCTGGACTGGGAATCACTTGGGACCACCTGGGATCACCTGGGCTAGGCTGGGAATCACGTGGGGATCACCTGGGCTGGGCTGAGGATCATCTGGGATTATGTGGACTGGGAATACCAGGGATCACCAGACCTGAGCTGGGGATCACCTGGGTTCATCTGGGATCACCTAGTCTGGGCTCAAAATACCTGGGAATCACCTGGGGATCACCTGGGATCACCTGGGGATCACCTGGGCTTATATGGGAACCACCTGGGGATCTCCTGAGCTGGGAATCACCAGAGATCACCTGGGATCATCTGGGCTGGGTTAGGCATCACCCGGGGTTAATCTGGAATTATCTGGGCTGGGAACCACCTGGGATCATCTGGGATCATGTGGGCTGGGCTGGGCTGGGAATCACCTGTGATCACTTGGGAAACACTTGGGATCATCTAGACTGGAGATCACCTGGGGATCACCTGGGATCACCTGGTCTGGGCTGGGAACCCCCCCGGGGATCTCCTGGGGATCACCTGGGATCATCTGGGATGGGAATTGGCTGGGCTGGGAATCTGCTGGGAGCAACCTGGGAATCACCTGGGATCACTTGGGTGGGCTGGGGATCACCTGAGATCACCTGGGTGGGAGCCGCCTGGCCTCCCCACGCTCACAGGGAATAATTCCATCCCAATATCCTTCCCAAATCTCCCCTTTCCCACTTTGTACCCATTCCCCTCCTCCTGTCCCTCCAAGTTTGTCCCCAGGCCCTCTCCAGCTCTCCTGGAGCTCCTTTGGGCTCTGGAAGGGGCTCCGAGCTCTCCCTGGAGCATTCCCTTCCCTGTCTCTGCCACATGAGTGTTTCACCCCTCCAGCCCAGGTGACACAGCCTCCCTACCCCTGTTCTCTTTCATGGGGACATCTGGATCTGACCCACAGAATTCTCAAGGAGCTGCTGGAATTTGGCGATTCCTCACTGGGAATGTTCCCCTTTTCAGGCACTGTCCATCCCTGCTTTGCTTTTTCCCTGGCTGTGGCTGTGCCTGGTGCCAGCCCCGTGTCCCAGCTGTGTCCCCCTGTCCCCCCACCCCTCCCTGTCCACCCCTGTCCACCCCTGACCAGCTTGTCCGCGATCTTGTCCATGATGTTGGCGTTGTAGAGCCGGCGCCGCTGGTCCTGCCACCAGCTCCGGATGTAGATGCAGGGCTTCTTCTCCAGGTAGGGCAGGTGGAAGTAATTCCTGCAAAAAGAGGCAGGAGGGACACTCTGTGAGGGTGACAATCCTGGCCTGGAGCAGCCCCCATCCCACCCCTCTCCTGGGAAGCAACGCTATGGTGGGAAGGGGGATAAGGGGGTCAAGAGTGGGAAGGAGGCGGCCTCAGCTGCATCCTGGAGAGCAGAGGCTCCGTTTTTCCCGAGGCCATTCCCAAAGCCAGGATAGATGGGTGCAGTGCCCAGGGGCTGCCCCATCCATCCTGGGAGTTGGGTTGGACGGGGTTTGGAGCAATCTGGGATGTGGCAGCAGCTCTGTGGCCACAGAGAGCAACAGACAACTCTCCCAGGCATGGTTCTGGGAAAAGGCTGTGAGAAGATCACAGAAAAGAATTATAAATCATCCTCATCTTAACCTGCTGCACCTGGTGTTTGTGAATATGTGGATCGTGTTATGGAGATTTGTTTACCAAAGGGTGGTTTCTTAATTAGCCAATGGTGATGGTGTTTAGATTGAAGGACCAAACAAGTCCAGCTTTGGACTAGGAATCACCTGGGATCACCTGGGTGTATGGTAGCTGTCTATAAAAACAATGAGTTTTGTAATAAATATTAATGGAATGGAGGCTCCGTTTTTCCCGAGGCCGTTCCCAAAGCCAGGATGGATGGGTGCAGTGCCCAGGGGCTGCCCCATCCATCCTGGGAGTTGGGTTGGATGGGGTTTGGAGCAATCTGGGATGTGGCAGCAGCTCTGTGGCCACAGAGAGCAACAGACAACTCTCCCAGGCATGGTTCTGGGAAAAGTCTGTGAGAAGATCAGAGAAAAAAATGATAAACCATCCTTTTCTTAACCTGCAGCACCTGGTGTTTGTGAACACATGGAATATGTTATGGAGATTTGTTTACCAAAGAGTGGTTTCTTAATTAGCCAATGGTGATGGTGTTTAGATTGAAGGACCAATCAAGTCCAGCTGTATCAATAACTGTCTATAAAAGCAATGAGTTTCTTAATAAAGATTAATCTGTAATCATGGAGTCTATGCTAATTATTGCCTGGCTGGATAAAAGTGGGACAGTGGGACGTGTCAGGAACTGGAGGATCTTTAAGATCCCTTCCCACCCAAACCATCCTGGGATTCTGGAACATTCCAGTTGCTCCAAGCCCTGCCCAACCTCTCCTTGAGCTGGCATCCAGCACCTGGAAAGGAGAATCCCACTGCACCTGGAAAGGGAACCCTGCTGCACCTGGACAGGGAATCCTGCTGCACCTGGAAAGGGAACCCTGCTGCACCTGGACAGAAGAATCCTGCTCTGCAGCACCTGGAAAGGTGAATCCTGCTCTGCTGCACCTGGAAAGGGTAATCCTGCTCTGCTGCACCTGGAAAGGGAATCCTGCTGCACCTGGAAAGGGGAATCCTGCAGCACCTGGAAAAGGGGAATCCTGCTCTGCTGCACCTGGAAAGGGAATCCTGCTGCACCTGGAAAGGGAATCCTGCTCTGTGCACCTGGAAAGGGAAACTCTGCTCTGCTGCACCTGGAAAAGGGGAATCCTGCTCTGCTGCACCTGGAAAGGGGAACCTGCTCTGCTGCACCTGGAAAAGGGGAATCCTGCTGCACCTGGAAAGGGGAATCCTGCTCTGTGCACCTGGAAAGGGAATCCTGCTGCACCTGGAAAGGGAATCCTGCTCTGCTGCACCTGGAAAGGGGAATCCTGCTGCACCTGGACAGGGGAATCCTGCAGCACCTGGACAGGGGAATCCTGCAGCACCTGGAAAAGGGGAATCCTGCTCTGCTGCACCTGGAAAGGGGAATCCCACTGCACCTGGAAAGGGAATCCTGCTCTGCTGAACCTGGAAAGGGGAATCCTGCTGCACCTGGAAAGGGAATCCTGCTCTGCTGCACCTGAAAAGGGAATCCTGCTCTGCTGCACTTGAAAAGGGAATCCCGCTGCACTTGGAAAGGGAATCCTGCCCTGCTGCACCTGGAAAGGGAATCCGGCTGCACCTGGAAAGAGGAATCCTGCTCTGCTGCACCTGGAAAGGGGAATCCTGCTCTGCTGCACCTGGGATCACCAGGAGTCAAATCCAGCTCCAGCCCTTCCCGGGTGCTCCCACCACGAGATGTCAGCAGAGCCCCGTGCTTGAGCGGGGTGGGGCCGGCTGCCAGAAGATGGAGATTTTTGGATAGGCAGGGTGGGAGAGGCTCCAGAACATCGGAACTTCTCATCTCCCCTTGGGATTCAGCTGGAGAAGGAGGTGAGGAACAGAGGAGGGAATTCCAGGGGGATTTATCTGTGCTGGGTATTGATAAAAGCAAGGAAAGGAATTCCAGGGGATTTATCCATGCTGGATATTGATGGAAACAAGGGAAGGAATTCCAGGGGAATTTACATCTGCTGGATATTCATGGAAATAGGGAGGGAATTCCAGGGGATTTATCTGTGCTGATATTGATGGAAACAAGGGAGGGAATTCCAGGGGGATTTATCCATGCTGGATATTGATGGAAACAGGGGAAGGAATTCCAGGGGAATTTACATCTGCTGGATATTCATGGAAATAGGGAGGGAATTCCAGGGAGACACGTATCTTCACTGGATATTTCTTTTCCCAATCGATTTAATCAGACAGTGAATTCAATTAGCACCAATCTATTGCTAAAACTTGATAAAAATCCACTTTAATTAAATCTCATAATCTAAAATCCAATTATCTTTCTTGGAATGCAAATCCAGAGCTCCCCAGGCACATCTCACCAGGCAGAGGGTTTGAGCCTTTTTATCCCAATTTCCTGCCTGATGCATTTGTGGATTTTTCCAGCAGTTTTTCCATCTGGGATCTTGACACTGCCAGAGCCACCACTGACCCATGTCCCTAAACCAGGACAGTCCCCAAGAGCCACACAAGGTGGACACACTGACCCAGAGCCCAGGTGGACACACTGACCTCTCCATGGCCAGTTGGACTCACTGACCACACAAATCCAGGTGGACACGCTGATCTGTCTGAGACCAGGTGGACACACTGACCACACAAATCTGGGTGGACATTGACCACACAAATCCGAGTGGACACACTGACCTGTCTGAGGCCAGGTGGACACACTGACCTCTCCATGACCAGGTAGACACACTGACCACACAAATCTGAGTGGACATACTGACCTGTCTGAGACCAGGTGGACACAGTGACCAGTCCATGCCCAGGTGGACACAGTGGCCACACAAATCCAGGTGGACACACTGACCAGTGCCCAGATGGACACACTGACCTGTCCATGACCAGGTGGACTCACTGACCACACAAATCCATGGGGACACACTGACCTGTCCATGCCCAGGTGGACACACTGACCCAGTGTCCAAGTGGACACAGTGACCACGCAAATGCAAGTGGACAAATTGACCTGTCCAAGACCAAGTGGACACACTGACCAGTCTGTGACCAGGTGGAGACAGTGACCCAGTGCCCAGGTGGACACACTGACCACAAAAATCCACAGGGACACACTGATCTGTCTTTGCTCAAGCAGACACACTGACCACATAAATCCAGGTGGACAGACTGTCTAGTGCTCAGATGGACACACTGACTTGTCCATGCCCAGGTGGACACACTGACCAGTGCCCAGGTGGACAGACTGTCTAGTGCCCAGATGGACACACTGACCTGTCCATGCCCAGGTGGACACACTGATCTCTCCATGCCCAGATGGACACACTGACCAGTGCCCAGGTGGACACACTGACCAGTGCCCAGGTGGACACACTGACCTGTCCGTGCCCAGGTGGACACACTGACCAGTGCTCAGCTGGACACACTGACCTGTCCATGCCCAGGTGGACACACTGACCTGTCCATGACCGGGTGGACACACTGACCAGTGCTCAGGTGGACACACTGACCTGTCCGTGACCAGGGGCTTCATGGGCTGGGATGAAGAAATGGAAACCAGCTCTCCATCCTCGCCAACTTCATCGTCACTGGAATTCTGGAGCAGCTCCGACTCCTCGTCGTCCCCATCCCCTCCCTCTTTCTTCCTCCTCAGGAGGGGTTTGCTGGAGCCATCCACCTGGTTGCCATAGTTACCTCAAAAAGAAAAACAAAAAAATTGAACCGATTCCCAGGGTTATAACTCCCAGCTCTGGGACTGAATTCAGGTTCACAGAAATTTTCTCTGATGGAATCACAGAGAACATTCGAGTTTGACTGCCTGGAATCACATCCAGGAGCTGGAAATTAGGGAGAGGTGTCTGTGCCCTGCTCCTGTCCCCTCTCAATCCCCTGGGAATCCTCTGGCATCTCCAGAGGGTGAAACCAGGATGGAAGAGAGGGATCAGCTCCACTGGGCAGAGCCCAGCAGGCACAAAATGGGATCCCACATCCCTCATGCCCAGGAGGAGCCATTCCCTGCTCCCCAAACCCGCCCTGGCAGGAGTTGGAATGGAAAATCAGGAATAAACCCCATCCCAAAGTTTGGATTCTGATTTTCAGCACCATCACTGTCCCCAAAAAAATAAACAACCAACCTATGGTGACCTCGAAGTTAATGGGCTTGTCCCCAATCTTCCTGTCGATCATGGTGGCCTCCAGGAAGGCTCCGAAGAGGAAGAATTCCTCCATCTTCCCGCTGCAGTTCTGCAGGAGAAAAGAGATCCCAGGGCTGAGGGTCAGGGCCAGAGGGAGAGACAGGTCCATCCTTCGGGATGCCTTTCCCAAAGGGAGACAAAGGGTTTTGTCCCCCATCTCCTGGCTCATTGCAAAGAGTGTCAAATTAAATATTTCATTGTAATATCTTTTAATTAAAGATAACCTTGAGCTGTGTCAGGATCCATCGCCCCTTGCCCAGGAGGGGCTCTCAGGGATATTCAGGAATACAAGCCTGAGTTCACTGAATTGATCAAAACACACAAATCCAGGTGCCTGGATGCTCCTGTGGAATTGGAATGGTTCTGTTTCCAGGTGGTTTCATTCCCCCTGGCTGGGAAATAAAGGAGATTGTCGATTTCTTGGTTTCTGATTGAAATCTTGGTTTCTGATTGAAACCCACCAGGATAAAAGTGAGATAACTGGAATTAAGGGATGAGTCACTGCCCATGAGTATTTCCCTCACAGAGAAACATCCCTAGGCTCAAAAGAAAATAGAAATTGTAGAATGGTTTGGGTGGGAAGGGGCCTTAAAGATCATCCGGTTTCATAGGCAGGGTCACCTTCCTCTATCCCAGGGTGCTCCAAGCCCTGTCCACACTGGCCTGGGACACTTCCAGGGATGGATCAGCCACGGTTCCTCTGGGAAAGCTGTGCCAGTGACAAACAATGTCACTCTGACATTCCCAGTGCTCCTAAGGGAGGTGAGCACTGGAATGATCCTAAAACCTGAAATCCTCCAAGATTTGCTTCTGTTCCTCTGTGAGATCCGGAACAGCTGGGACAAAAATTGGAATCACGGAGTTCACAGAATTCACAGAATTCAGAGTTCACTGAATTCACAGAGTTCACAGAATTCACAGAATCACTGGGTTGGAAGAGACCTTCAAGGTCATTGGGTCTGACCCAGCCCCAGCATCTCAACCCAACCCTGGCCCCCAGTGCCACATCCAGGCTTTGTTAAACACACCCAGGGATGGGGACTCCACCACCTCCCTGGGCAGAACATTCCAGAACTTTATCACCCTTTCTGTAAAGAACTTTTTCCTGATATCCAGCCTAAATTCCCCTTGGTGCAGCTCAAGGCTGGGTGCTCTGGTTGTGTCAGTTCCTGGAGACAGAGCCCAGCCCCAGCTGAGCACAGCCACCATTCAGGGGGGTGTGGGGAGTGATGAGGGCACCCCTGAGTCTCCTTTTCTCCACTCCCAGCTCCCTCAGTGGTTCCTCACAGGGTTTGTGTTCCCAGCCCCTCTCCAGCCTCGTTGCCTCCTCTGGACACATTCAAGGATCTCAAGGATCTCTTGGGAACGTCCTTCCCAAACTGAGCACCCAGAGCTGGGCACAGCACCCCAGGTGTGCCCTCACCAGTGCCAGCACAGGGGCACAATGACCTCCCTGCTCCTGCTGGCCACACCATTCCCAACCCACGAAAATCCTCAATTTACAAGACCAAAAGTAACAATCCAATACTCCCAAAACCCCAAACCACCCGCTAGATGCTGTGGGGTCACGGGGGGGACTTACATCAGCCACCGCCGTGGCCTGCTCCACCTGCACCTCGGTGGAGCTGTTGATCTCGGGGTTGGTGGTGTCCAGGATCTCCACGGCCAGGCCCAGCAGGAGCCGGGCGCGGAAGGAGACGCCCTCGCCCAGGCCCTCGTTGAGCTCCTGGTGCTCGTCCATGAGGGTGTAGTTGCGCGTGGAGCCGTACATGTTCACCCAGGCGGGGCCGAAGGTGGGCAGGAAACCTGAGGAGGTGGGAAGGGGATGGAGAGGGAAAAGGGAATGTCTTGGTGCCCGTGGTTGGTGTCACTTTCCTGGTCGCTCCGTGGTGACACAGGTTGGGATATGTTCTTTTGTGTCCATGGAAGTGCCATTGTCATCATCCATGGGGACAGTTTTCAGGGAATCCCAGGATGATTTGGGTTGGGAAAGAGCTCCCAGATCATCAAGTCCAACCTGTGCCTGATCCTCACCTTGTCCCAGAGCACTCAGTGCCACATCCAGGAATTCCTTGGACACCTCCAGGGATGGGCACTCCAAACCTCTCTGAGCAGCCCCTGCCAAGGCCTGAGCACCCTTTCCATGCAGAAATTCCTCCTGATGTCCAACCTGGCACAACCAGGGTGAGTGGAAGCATTTAAGTCTTTCACCCCAGTCTCCTGCCAAATGCATTTGCAGGAGATTTTTCTGGCAGTTTTTCCATTCAATCCCAGCACTGCCAAGGCTTCCTCTAACCCATGTCCCCCAAATGGATGTTGCCACATCCAAATGGCTTTTAAATCCCTCCAGGGATGGAAACATCACCCGTGCCAGGGATCAAGAGCCATTTCCAGGAAGGAATTTTCCAGATATCCGCCCTGACCCTGCCCTGGCCCAGCCTGAGGCCGTTTCCCCTTGTCCTGTCCCTGTTCCCTGGAGCACAGCCCGACCCCCCTGGCTGTCCCCTCCTGGCAGGGACTTGTGCAGAGCCACAAGGGCCCCCCTGAGCCTCCTGGGTTTTTTTGGTGACATTTTCAGGGAAGGCAGTGGTGGGAACTGGGCAGGTCTTTTGCCATTCCCCATTTTGAGGTTCAGTGAAGGAGAACCCCCCGTCAGTCCCTTTCCAGTCCCACATCTGGTTTCCCATCTTTTCCCACAAATGCTCATCCATCCATGGAATTTTTGTAAGAGCAAATTGTTCTGGGGCATCTTTGCTTTCAGGTATTGGCTGAAGGTTTGTGACAAATCTTTGGTTTTCAGGGTGTTGGCCCAGGAGCCTCTCACATTTCAGGACATCAAAGTCTCTCCTGATGAGCACCCAGGAATTCCAGGGGTGGGAAGGAGCCTGGAAAACTTTGGGAACTCTGCCCCTTGTAGCCTTTATGCCCCAAATTCAACTTTACCTTTGTCCCCCTCATTGGAGACCTTCCTCAGGTCGATGAAATGGGTCCCGATGGCCACGTCGTTGACCTTGTCTGAGTCCCGGATCTGGATCTTGATCCGCTTGCAGAGCGGGGGGAACATCTCCGTGAAGATGATCTGCTCGTTCCAGAGGGGCTCGTAGCTGCTCTTCTGGATGGATGTCTTTCCCTGGGAATCGAGAGGAGACGGATATCACACAAGGGTTGAGTAAGAGATGAGAGATGTGGGACTCAAGCAACTCTTCAAAATGCAGTTTATTGTATCCAGGATGTTACAGCAGTCCAGGGTCGTGGGATGTTGGAACCCTGGATGCTGAGAATTTTAAATTTTTTGTGCTGACCCCCAGGAGAGCCCTGCATTTGACCTGAGGCATTGGAGAAGGCTTCCGAAATTGATTAATAGCACTGGGATTATGGGTGTGGAGTCAGTTAGAGATTTGTGGTATCACAGGATGAAAAAACTTAGATTTGGGGTTTTAGTACACGGTGATAGATGGGAGCCAAAATGGAGAATTTTGGGTGTGGGTCAGATGTCTTTTTTTGCACCTTTTTCCCCACAGATCTGGGTGGTTTTCTCTAATTGGGTGAGAGATGTCCTGACAGAATGATGGAGAATTCTGGGCGTGGGTTAGAGCCAATATGAAGAATTTCGGGCATGGGTTAGATGTCTTTTTCACACCTTCTTCTTCCTCACGGATCTGTGTGGTTTTCTCCAATTGGATGAAAGATATCTGCACTGTGAGTTTTGGGTGATTGTAATTGGGTTAGAAGCATAAATAATATAGATGGCAGCTGTTTATTGGGTAACTGGGACTTAAATAGCCTTGAACAGACACCATTTTAGCTCACTTTTCAGGGAGAGCTCACATCTTGTGAGTTTTTAAGGATAAGGGAAATAAACTTCAGAGTGAGACTTCAAAAACCTCTCCTGAGTTTTATTTGCCCTGACCTTGGAGCAGGAAAAAGCCTGGAATTCCAACATGGGTGGCAGAGGCACGCCTACAGCTGTCAGCTCCAGCTGCAGGCAAGCCTGAAGACCTTTTAGTTTTGGTTACATTGCATTATATATTTTAATTTGCTGGGCATCTTAATATATAATCAACCAATCAGTACCTTTACTATTACCTATAACCTATCATTACTATCATTGGCACATTATGGTCATTACTATTCAATCACATGAGTTAGAATATTACAGTTTAAGCTTAAATTTGCTTTTCTTGCAGTGGAAAGTTCTTAGATCTTTTTTCTACTTGCCACATTGTCATTTTTGTTTGCCTGTGGTATCTTTCTGCTCGGTACAAACATCTTTTTGTTTGCAGTCAGCTTATCCTTTGTTCTAAGTCATAAAATCTCTTTCCAACTCAACTTAACCTTTGCTTTCTTAGTTGTCCAGCAAGACTGGCTCAGCAATCCTCGATTTACACAATTTATTCTTCTATATCAAAACTTGCTTCCATCTCTATTTTGTTCTCAGGGTCTACATTCAGAGATCTTTCTGCCAAGCACACATATCTGTGAAAGTTTCTTGTCAAACTTTCATCCTTCCCAGCAGGTTGGATCTCCCAAACCATCCCTCACCACCTAAGGTGCTCCCTTCCACCCACTTTGTCCTCTCCTGAGCAATGAATTCTCCTTCTCAACCAGAGAGGGCACAAATCCACCCCAGAGAGTGAAAACAAGGTGACACCACGCCCATCTCGATGTGCCAGGTTACACCATGCCCCTCTTGATGTGCCAGGTGACACCACGCCCATCTCAACATGCCAGGTGACATCATGCCCATCTTGATGTGCCAGATGACACCATGCCCATCTTGACCAAGGTGACACCACACCCATCTCGATCAAGGTGACACCACACCCCTCTCGATGTGCCAGGTGACACCACGCCCATCTTGATGTGCCAGATGACACCGTGCCCATCTTGACCAAGGTGTCACCATCCCCATCTCCAAATGCCAGGTGACACCACGCCCCTCTCGATGTACCAGGTGACACCACACCCAACTCAACCAAGGTGACACCATGCCCATCTTGATGTGCCAGGTGACACTGTGCCCATCTTGACCAAGGTGACATCACAACCATCTCAATGTATCAGGTGACACCACGCCCCTCTTGACATGCCATTGACACCACACCCATCTCAATGTTCCAGGTGACACCACACCCATTTTGATGTATCAGGTGACACCACGCCCATCTCAATGCACTAAGTGTCACCACATTCATCTCAATGTGCCAGGTGACACCATGTCCATCTCGACACGCCAGGTGACATCATGCCCATCTTGACCAATGTGACACCACACCCATCTCAATGTGCCAGGTGACACCACACCCATCTTGATGTATCAGGTGACACCACGCCCATCTCAATGTACCAAGTGTCACCATGCTCATCTCAATGAGCCAGGTGACACCATGTCCATCTTGACACGCCAGGTGACACCACGCCCATCTTGACATGCCAGGTGACACCACGCCCATTTTGACCAATGTGACACCACACCCATCTCAATGTGCCAGGTGACACCACATCCATCTCAATGTATCAAGTGACACCACACCCATGTTGATGTGCCAGGTGACACCACGTCCCTCTCAATGTGCCAGGTGACACCACACCCATCTTTAAATGCCAGGTGACACCACGTCCATCTCAACAAAGGTGACACCACACCCATCTCAACATCTCAGGTGACGCCACACCCATCCTGATCTTCAAGGACCACCAAGACCATCTATGGCCACTTGCTGGTGTCACCTCCTGTGGTCACCCTGGCACATCCCCGCTCACCTTCTGGCCCGCGAAGGCCACCTGCACGTAGGGGTCCACCAGGTCCTTGTTCTCGCCGATGAGCGCCTTCTTGACGTTGGCCATGATGCTGGTGTTCATGCGCGGCAGCCCCTCGGCGCGGTAGATCTTGATGTAGAACCGAGCCCACTGCCGCTCCGGGGGGACCCCGTCGGGGAGCAGGAGGTTCCTGGAATGTCAGGGTGGAGTTGGGAACAGCTGCTGGCATGGGGTGGTCAGTGAATCCCATCCCAGCTGGATGGGACAACCTCCACCCAACCTTTGTGGTTCCATAAACGACCAAAGAGAAGCTGATCCATTTTCCAAGCGCTGACTCCTTCCGCTTCCACATCATTCCACAGAAATGGAATGAACAGGATTTTGGAAGAGTTGCTTTCTCCATATCAAGGGGACCTTGGAGGATTATTTTGGGGGTGAAATAAACTCCATCCTCTTTTTTTTTTTTTTTTTGGCTTTTTTCCTCTGCAGGAATGCTCCTCACAGGGAATGCTGTGAAGAAAATATTTCTAGGGGAATTCTAGGAATTGCTGGAGCTGTCCATGACTGGAGGAAAATGTTCCTGTCCAAAGCAGGAGGGTTTGATCTTGAAGATGCCCTCCAAAATGAACCATTCCAGGATTTTAGGAATAAGTAGGAGAACATCACCACTACAGCATGGAATGAAGCCCAAAGTTCTGGAGGTGGTTCCTCAAACCCCAGCAAGTCAGGAGAGCTGTGCTGGCGGTTTCTGGCTGTTAATGGCCGGACTCAATCCCAGAGGTCTTTCCCTAAACCTAAACCATTCCATGGTTCCATGTGGGGAGAGCCCCTGAGGCAGATTTGAAATGGAGATATTAATTTAGCTGGAAAAGTTTTGGGGCTGGAATCAAGCCTTAAACCTCCTGATTTTTGGTCTGTGACCTTCAAGATGTTCTGGGCAGTCCAAGACCCCTGTCCACACACACAGCTGGGGAAACCTCATCCAGACTTCCCTGCTCTGCCTTGGGGTGTGAGATCCCATCCCATCCCATCCCATCCCATCTTCCCACCCAGGGTCCATCAGGAGTGTGATGGATCTTTGAGATGTTCTGGGCAGTCCAAGATCCCGGTTCACACACACAGCTGGGGAAACCTCATCCAGACTTCCCTGCTCTGCCTTGGGGTGTGAGATCCCATTATCCCATTATCCCATTATCCCATTATCCCATTATCCCATCCCATCTCATCCCATTTTCCACCCAGGGCCCATCAGGAGCATCAGGAGACATCAGGCTGGGTGATGCCAGGCTGGTGCTGTTGTAGAGTTCAGCCACCAGCAGATGGTCTGACCCCACTGGAAGGACAACTCTGACCTGGAATTTCACCAGGACCATGCATTCCCTCCCAGAAACCCACCAGATTGGTCTCTCTGCTTTCACAACTCAGGGTTTGCCACCAGGTTTGGACCCTGTGATCCCATCCAAGGAAAAGAGGTGGAAAGGATTCCCAAGGGAGCCGGGAAGAAGCGGATCCCAGCAGATCCCTACCCTTCAATGTCGTCCTCCTCCGTCTCGTTGGCCTTGTGCGGGGTCTTGATGTTGTCCCCTTTGCCCACCACGGCGATGTCACACTTGAGGTAGCCCTTGAGGCTGGCCGTGAGGTCCTCGGGGTCGGACAGGATGGCCCATTTGTGGTAGAACTGGTGCTCTGCAATGCAGGGGACAAGAGAGACCTTTGTCACCACCAGACACGGCCAATGCCACCAGGACACGGCATTCCATGGAGTGGGACCTGCCCTGTGTGTGAGGGATCCCAAAAAATCCCTGGAAAAGCCACTGGGAAGGGGCGTCTGGTGTTGGAGATGGAGACACAACGGGACAAACTGGAGGGGGGTGGAGTCTCAAGTCCCCACCCTGGAGGGGTTTAAAGCCATGCGGATATGGCACTTGGGGACATGGGGCAGTGGTGGTGGCCCTGGTGGAGCTGGGAATGGTTGGACTCGATGGGCAGCAGCCCTCATCAACCTGTCCCTCTTTTCCAGGTTTGGGTGAAATTCGGGGCAGGATCCAGCCCTGGACATTCCTGTCTGGAATGTTGGTATCGTGATTGGGAATGTCACCTGAGGCTTCTGCCTGGGCTGGGCAGGGATGGACACCAGCACAGCCAGGAGGGATCTCAGGGACATCTGGATGTGAGGATCAGGGAGATCTGGAGATCTCTCTTGGGACAGCTGGAGAAGGGAAGGATCCAAGGAGAGCTCAGAGCCCCTTCCAGGGCCTCAAGGGGCTCCAGGAGAGCTGGAATTTGGGCAAGGGCTGGAGGGGCAGGAGCCAGGGAATGGCTTCCAGTGGGAAAGGGGAGCTTGGGATGGTGGGATCTTGGGAAGGAATTCCTGGCTGGGCTGGAATTCCCAGAGAATCCCTGGATCCCTGGCAGTGTTCAAGGCCAGGCTGGACACTGGGAATTGGAGCCACCTGGGACAGTGGGAGCTGTCCCTGCCCATGGCAGGGGTGGAATTAAATTATCTTTAAAGTCCCCTCACACCCAAACCATCCTGTGATTCCATGATTCCAGGATGGAATCCCTCCAGGATGGAGACCCTTCTCCAGAGGTTCCAAGTGCTCTCCACTGACCTACGAGTGACTCCAGGTGACTTTTTTTATATCTTGGATATTTACACTTAATCATTTTCAATCCATTTCCAAACATTTAATGCTAGAAAAGCATTTTCCAAGGAGCCCAGCCCCTGCCTGACTCCTCTGCCAGGAATTTTTCTCCTCTGAGCAGGTGCAGGTGCCTGGGAATTGCCACAAACGACATTCACGTACCAGGCTGGGTATAAACGGTCCCAACATCCATCTTGAAGGACCCCACCAACGTCCCGCTCCTCAGGAGGTTTTTGGAGTGGATCACCTGGAAATCAAGAGGGAAAAACCACTCAGGAATTCCCCCAGGACCTGGGAACCCCAAAGCTGTTCCAGAGGTCTCCAGGATGGGATGGGAAAGGAGCTGGATCTCCAGGATGGGATGGGAAAGGAGCTAGGAAGGATTCAAGGACACCAAAAGGCCTGGTGGGGTTGGTAGGTCATGATTAGTGGAGTTGTCAGGAAGTTTGTATTTGGAATTAACAAAAAAATGCAAAGAAATTAATCTTTGGAGCAAGATCCCTTTTCCAGCCACCGCAGCAGGAAACACTGGGATATTTAACTGAGGGAAAAGCCTTCAGAATGCTCAGAATTTGAGGAAAATTGGGAGAAATCGTGCAGCCAGTCTGTGCACTGGGATGGATATGAATGATCATAATTAATATGCCCTAATTGGGCAGGGAATCTGGAAATCTTGTCCATCACCTTCCTTGTTTTGAGTGGGCTGAAATCTCAGATTTGCTCTCAGCCTTCCCAATCCTGGATTTCCACAACAGCTCTGATGCCCCAGGAATTTCCCCGGCAGGCTCTGGAAGGTCTTTCTTCTCCACAAGAATAAATAAATAAATTCCAAGGTTTGGTTCTAATAAATAAATTCCAAGGTTTGGTTCTAACTAATAAATTCCAAGGTTTGGTTCTAATTAATAAATTCCAAGGTTTGGTTCTAATTAATAAATTCCAAGGTTTGGTTCTAATAAATAAATTCCAAGGTTTGTATCTCTGGAATACCAGAGATCAACCCGTGAAGGGACACAGGGAATGCAGGAGCTGTGTGGAGCCAGGAATGAGGGTTGGAACAGAAAAATGAACTGGGAGTCTGCAGAAGAGAATTCCTGCTGGGAATTTCACATCAAGGACCTTAACTCCATCCCAAAAATGAGTGTTTTGCTTCCAAAGCCCCCCAGAAAGGACAAGGACAAGGATATCGGGGTCACTTACGGAGAGCTTGATGATCTTGTCGAACATGACATCGGGGGGCACGTGAAAATCGAAGACGAAATACTGGAAAGGAAAGAGGAATGGTGAGGGGTGGGATCTGTCCAGAGGAATTGAGAATGCCCCTGGAGAAGCTGTGGCTCCCCAGGGGTGCCCATGGCCCAGCAGGGATGGATCCATGTGATCCCAACACTCAGCGTGGCACCACATGGATCACCGATCCCTCACCGAGTGTGGAGAGCCAAAGGAAGTGCAGATTTCTTGGAAAACCTGGGAATCGTTGATCACAAAATTCCAGAGGGCCAAGGCTTCATTTCTGCTGTGTGGTTTGAGGTTTCACCTTATTCCAGCAGGAATTTAACCCCAAAAAACCCATGGATAAGGAAGAAATCCCTGGATCAAGAGTGGAATAGCCCAGAAGGACTGAGAACATCCCTGGAGAAGCTGTGGCTTCCTGCAGGAGCCCATGGCCCAGCAGGGATGGATCCATGTGATCCCAACACTCAGTGTGGCACCACATGGATCACGGATCCCTCACTGAGTGCGGGGAGCCAAAGGAAGTGCAGATTTCTGGGAAAACCTGGGAATCATTGGTCACAAAATTCCAGAGGGAAAAGGTTTCATTTCTGCTGTGTAGTTTGAGATTTCTCTTTATTCTGGAGGAATTTAACCCCAAAAAACCCACGGATAAGGAAGAAATCCCTGGATTGAGGGTGGAGTAGCCCAGAGGGATTGGGAATGCCCCTGGAGAAGCTGTGGCTTCCTGCAGGTGCCCATGGCCCATCAGGGATGGATCCATGTGATCCCAACACTGAATGTGGAACCACATGGGTCACCGATCCCTGACTGAGTGTGGAGAGCCAAAGGAAGCACAGATTTCTTGGAAAACCTGGAAATCATTGATCACAAATTCCAGAGGGCCAAGGCTTCGTTTCTGCTGTCTGGTTTGAGGTTTGACCTTATTCCAGCAGGAATTTAACCCCAAAAAACCCACGGATAAGGAAGAAATCCCTGGATCAAGAGTGGAATAGCCCAGAAGGATTGAGAACATCCCTGGAGAAGCTGTGGCTGCCTGCAGGTGCCCATGGCCCAGCAGGGATGGATCCATGTGATCCCAACACTGATCGTAGGATCACATGGATCACGGATCCCTCACTGAGTGTGGAGAGCCAAAGGAAGTGCAGATTTCTGGGAAAACCTGGGGATCACTGATCACAAAATTCTAGAGGTCAAAGGCTTTGTTTCTGCTTGTCGTTTGAGATTTCTCCTTATTCTGGAGGAATTTAACCCCAAAAAAACCCACGAATAAGGAAGAAATCCCTGGATCAAGAGTGGAATAGCCCAGAAGGATTGAGAACATCCCTGGAGAAGCTGTGGCTTCCTGCAGGTGCCCATGGCCCAGCAGGGATGGATCCGTGTGATCCCAACACTGAGTGTGGCACCACATGGATCACCGATCCCTCACTGTGTGTGGGGAGCCAAAGGAAGTGCAGATTTCTGGGAAAACCTGGAAATCATTGATCACAAAATTCTAGAGGTCAATGGCTTTGTTTCTGCTGTGTCGTTTGAGATTTCTCCTTATTCTGGAGGAATTTAACCCCAAAAAAACCCACGGATAAGGAAGAAATCCCTGGATTGAGGGCGGAGTAGCCCAGAGGGATTGAGAATCCCCTTGGAGAAGCTGTGGCTTCCTGCAGGTGCCCATGGCCCAGCAGGGATGGATCCATGTGATCCCAACACTGAGTGTGGCACCACATGGATCACGGATCCCTCACTGAGTGTGGGGAGCCAAAGGAAGTGCAGATTTCTGGGAAAACCTGGAAATCATTGGTCACAAAATTCCAGAGGGAAAAGGCTTCATTTCTGCAGTGTAGTTTGTGATTTCTCCTTATTCCACCAGGAATTTAACACAGAAAAAAACATGGATAAAAAAGGAATCACCGGATTGAGGGCAGAGTAGCCCAGAGAGATTGAGAACCCTCTGGAAAAGCTGTGGCTGCCTGGGGGGTGTCCGTGGCCCAGCAGGGATGGATCCATGTGATCCCAACACTGAGCATGGGATCACATGGATCACTGATGGGGGATGTGGGGAGCCAACAGAAGCAGAGATTTCTTGGAAAACCTGGGAATCATTGATCACAAAATTCCAGAGGGCCAAGGCTTTGCTTCTGCTGTGTAGTTTGAGGTTACACCTTATTTCGGCAGGAATTTAAAAAAACCCCCAAGGATAAAAAATAAATCACAGGATCAAGGGTGGAATAACCCAGAGGGGTTGGAGGAGCACCGGGGCCGGACCCACCTCATTGTAGTAAGGACAATTGGTGGATTCCTTCATGGACGTGTATTTCTTCTCCTCCCCCACCTCCACGCACACCACGGGGTCCATGTTGAGCCCCACCAGCTGCCGGGCCTCGATGATGGTGATGCTGACCTGGGGACAGGAATTCCCAAATTTCCACATCCCGGGAGCAGCTCCAGGTTGCCTTCACCCGCTCCCCTACCTCTGACCAAGAGGAATTCCCAGTGCAATGGGGTCTGCTGGTCCCACTGGGACGGGGATGAGGAGGGGCTGGCAAGGGTGTGGGATGCAGGAGATCCCAGGAATCCCCGTTGTGCCAGCCCCAAGGTGTGGGCACTCCACCCAATGTGGAAAATCCCATGGATTTAACCTGAGCTGTGGGATCAGATCCTATTGGTTCACTTCTGCTGGAAAATCCCATTTTCTGCTGGAAAATCCAATGGATTCAACCCAAGCTGTGGGATCAGATCCTATTGGTTCACTTCTACTGGAAAATCCCATTTTCTGCTGGAAAATCCAATGGATTCAACCCAAACTGTGAGATTAGGGAGGCCAATCCCACTGGCTTCATTTCTGCTGGAAAATCCAATGGATTTAACCTGAGCTGTGGGATCAGAGAGACCAATCCCATTGGCTTAACTTCCACTGGAAAATCCAATGGATTTAACCCAAGCTATGGGATCAGAGAGACTGATCCCACTGGCTTCACTTCTGCTGGAAAATCCCATGGATTTAACCTGAGCTGTGGGATCAGAGAGGCCGATCCCATTGGTTCACTTCTGCTGGAAAATCCAATGGATTTAACCCAAGCTGTGGGATCAGAGAGACCGATTCCATTGGTTCACTTCTGCTGGAAAATCCCATTTTCTGTTGGAAAATCCCATGGATTTAACCCGAGCTGTGGGATCAGAGAGACCGATCCCATTGGTTCACTTCTGCTGGAAAACACAACGGGATCATGGAGTGGTTGGAATTAGGAGGGACCTTAAAGCTCAATCCATTCCACTCCCTTCCAGGGGCAGGAACACGTTCTGCTATTCCAGGTTGCTCCATGGAGGAATTCCACGGAGACAACCTCAAAAACAGCTTAATTTGGGCTCCCTGTGTTTCACATGCTGGACAACAAACCCTGAGTTTATGGCTCCACCAGTGAAATTCCAGCACTTGGGATGCCCTGGTTCCAAGCCCAGCGAGTTGAGGCCCACCAGGAACTTGGTCCCTGCAGTGTCCCCAAGCCCAGGTTGTGACCCTGAGGGCCACAGCCAGGTGTCACCTACCTGGTAATCCATGGGCCTCCCGGCACTCGGCTCCATCTTGATGTCAGGCTTGGACCTTGGGAGAGGCAAAAGAAACCCTTGGTCAAACCACGGGTGGAATTCATGGAATCGTGGAATGGTCTGGGTTGGAAGGCACCTCAAAGACCATCCAGAGTCTGACACCACCAATCTAGGTTCTCCAAGCTCTGTCCAACCTGGCCTGGGACACTTCCTGAAATGGGGCAGCCATATCTTCTCTGGGAATTCCATCCCAGCCCCTCTCAGGGAACAATTCCTAACTCCCAATATCCCATCCAGCCCTGCCCTCTGGCAGTGGGAACCATTCCCTGTGTCCCGTCCCTCCATCCCTTGTCCCAAGTCCCCCTCACTATAAGAGTAGGGTCACCCTCAACGCTCCTTTAACCCTGGGAGCTGGGAGGATCCACAGAACTTTGGTGATCGCTGCTGCAGGTCAGATATTCCAAAAAACCATCCTATGGCTCTGTGGGACAATGATTTCCAACATTCCCTGTGTCAGGGATCACTCATTTTTTGGGATGTCCGCCCTCACCTCCTGCTGGCACCATCCCAGCCCTGGATCTCACCTTTTGTTGGAGACATTGGTGGTGACAGCGGTGACAGAGGCCAGGGAGATGGTGTCTGGCTCCAGGCCTGCTCCGTATCTCATGGCCTTTCTATCCAGGTCTTCTGTTTCCAGAACAGCCGGATCGTCTGCGGGAAGGGGGACAAAGGAATGGCTCCGGTTTTAATTTCCGTCGGTGAATAATTAAAGGCTGGGAGAAGGGAAACCAATCCATCCCCTCGGCTGGGAGCACAAAAACAATGGGGACCGGGTCGGGTCTCGGACAACCTGCTCAGAAGGGGGGTTATCAAAGAGATGACATGGAATTCCATCCGGGCAGAATTCCTGCAGAGGGGCTTGGGGAAGGAAAATAAGGAATAACGGCAACACCCCGAATTCAGGGGGTGAAAGAGCATTTGAGGAGGAGCTGGAGATCTGAGGAGGACAAAAAATGTTAAGGCAACCAATTGTCTGGTTTTGAGGAGAGAGGGGTGAAAAAATGGGAGAAATGGGTCATTCCCAAGAGGAAAAAATGCTGCAGGAGCCCAGATCCCCATTCCTGGGTTTCTATTGGAAGAAGTTTCTGGAATGTTCCTTTGCTGAGGGAAAGGGGGTCCTTGACTCAGCCAGGAGATTAAGACTGAGCCAGAGTCACAGGAGCTGGGAATTTCTGCCTCCAGCTCTGGGATCCTCGGCATGGGATGGTCATGGAGCTGCTGGAATTGCTCCAGAGGAGTCCACGGAGCTGTTCCAAGGGCTGGAGCCCCTCAGCCATGGAACCAGGCTGGGAGAGCTGGGAATGTCCAGCTGGAGAGGAGAAGGATCCAAAGAGATCCCAGAGCCTCTTGCAGGGTTTGAAGGGGCTCCAGGAGAGCTGGAGAGGGACTGGGGACAAGGCATGGAGGGACAGGACACAGGGAATGGCTCCCACTGGGAAAGGGGAGCTTGGGTGGGATCTTGGGAAGGAATTCCCAGCTGGGAGGGTGGGGAGGGGCTGGGCTGGAATTCCCAGAAGAGCTGTGGCTGCTCCTGGATTCCTGGAAGCGTCCAAGGCCAGGTTGGAGCTGATTTGAGCCAGAGAAGCGTCTGGATGGGAGGGAAGCACCCACGGAAAGTTGGGAATGCCAGCTTGGCCAGCAGGCAGCGGGTGCAGGACACCCACCCATCCCTCATCCAGGGTTGGAATCACCATCCCAGCCCAGGGACAGCTGGAGGCACCTGGGAAAGGTGGGATCAGGAGCCTCCCAGCCCACACCACACAGTTGAGCATTCCACGACCACGGATAAATCCAGCCTGTGGAGAAGCCTCCATGGGACCAACTGCTCTGTTCCTTTGCACCCTGGGTTCTTTCCATGGTCCTGCTGGAAGCTTTAACCACGAGAGGAACACCCAGGTTCTGGGATGAGCACCCAGGTTTCCACACCCACATCCCAGGCAAAATTCCCTTTTCCCATCCTCAAACCTGGCTGGAAAACAGGGGAAGTTTTCCCAGAACCACGGCCCAAACCGAGGCCTTTCCCCGCCTGTAAACGCACATTCCTGCTTTTCTTCTGCTGTGGAAAACTGATCCTCGGCTCTGAATGGAAACAGCCATGAATTTCCAATCGCTGCCCTCTCCTGCCTTTCCAGAGGTGTCCAATTCCAGCCCCACCTCGGTGCAGAGCCCAGGGAACACACAGCCCTTCCTCTCCCACTGCTGCAATTCCAGGAATCCAGCGTCATTCCATGACCGTACCTTGTTTCCGATGCTCATCCTTGGACGGACGTGTCTTTCCAAGCTTCATGGCTGAAAAAACTCCTTTTCCAGCTCTGGATGAAGAGAGGGAGAATAAAAATCCCCATTAATTTCTGTATTTTTTTGGTGGTTTTTAGCACGAGGGGACAGGAGGAGGTTTTTTTCCAAAAAGGGAAAGAGGAAATATCAGCTGAAAAACAGAGCAGGAAATATTCCAGAGAGTCAGAATAGAGAGTGGAATTCAAAGTCCTGGATCCCATTTTTTATCTGGGAATGCCTCAGCTTGGGATAGCTCTGCCTCCCCATGAGCAGAGTCCCTCCTGCGGGTCCTGGTTGTGTTCCCACTCCTCATCTCTCCCAACAAGTCCATGGAATTTCTTTCCAAGACATTGGAAAATGAAACTACTAAAAATGAAACACCCCAAAATTCAAACACCCTGAAATTCAGACAGCCAAAAATTCAAATACCCCAAAATTCAAATACTCCAAAATTAAAATACCCCGAAATTCCAACACCCTGAAATTCAAACACCCTGAAATTTCAGACACCCTGAAATTTCAGATAACCAAAAATTCCAACACCCCAAAATTCAGACACCCCAAAATTTCAGACACACCGAAAATTCCAACACCCCAAAATTCAGACACCCAAAAATTCCAACACCCTGAAATTCAGACATCCCAAAACCTCCAACACCCCAAAATTCAGACACCCCAAAAATTAAAATACTCCAAAATTCAGACACCCCAAAAATTAAAATACTCCAAAATTCAGACACCCCAAAAATTCAGACACACCAAAATTTGAGACACCCCAAAACTCAAACACCCCAAAATTTAGGCAACAAAAATTTCAGACACCCCAAAAATTCAGACACGCCAAAATTCAAATACTCCAAAATTCAGACACCCCAAAATTCGAACACCCATGAAAGAGGAATGTTTTTAATTGGAGAATTCCCATCACTGGAAGTGGAGGAACCTTCTCAGGTGTGCTGGAGATGTTCTTGGAAGTAACAGGGGACCTCCAGACCAGGTCACAACCCCACCTGCAGGCTGGACCTCCAGCCAGGACCTCACCTCAAAACCAGACCTCACCTCCAAACTGGGACCTCACCTCCAGGCTGGACCTCCTGACAGGACCTCACCTCCTGCCTGGACCTCACCTCCAAACTGGGACCTCACCTCCAAGATGAACCTGACCTCCAGCCTGGACCTCACCTCCCACTGGGACCTCACCTCCTGCCTTGACCCCACCTCTGAACTGGACCTTTCCTCACCTCTGACCTGACCCAGACCTCATGTCCAGGCTGGAGCTTTCCTCATCCTCAGTCTGGACCTCGCCTCCAAGATGAACCTCAGCTCCAGCTGGGAACTCACCTCAACTCCAAACTGGGATCCACTTCCAGCCAGAACAAAAAGTCATCTCCAACCTGGAGTTTTCCTCACCTCCAACCCAAATCTAATCTCCAGCCAGGACCTCGCCTGATCTCCAGCCTGGATCTGACCTCCAGCCTGGACCTCATCCCTGGCCATGACCTCATTCCTGGCCTTGACACCTCCTCCAAGCTGCACCTCATCTCCAAACTCAGATCCACTTCCAGCCAGGACAAAAAGTGACCTCCAACCTGGATTTTTCCTCACCTCCAACCCAAATCTAATCTCCAGCCAGGACCTCATCTCCAGCCAGGACAACACCTCCAGCCTGGATCTTGCCTCCAGCCAGGACCTCGCCTCCAGCCTTGACACCTCCTCCAAGCTGCACCTCATCTCCAAAGTGGGATCCACTTCCAGCCAGGACAAAAAGTCACCTCTAACCTGGATTTTTCCTCACCTTCGACCAAAATCTAAGCCCCAGCCAGGACCTCACCTGGCTACCAGGACAACACCTCCAGCCTGGATCTCACCTCCAGCCAGGACCTCACTTCCAGCCTTGATACATCCTCCAAGCTAGACCTCATCTCCAAACTTGGATCCACTTTCAGCCAGGATAAAAAGTCACCTCCAACCTGGATTTTTCCTCACCTTCAACCAAATTCTAATCTCCAGCCTGGACCTCATCTCCAGCCAAGACAGCACCTCCAGCCTGGACTTCGCCTCCAGCCTTGATACATCCTCCAAGCTGAACCTCATCTCCAAACTTGGATCCACTTTCAGCCAGGATAAAAAGCCACCTCCAACCTGGATCCCCAGCCAGGACCTCCCCTCCAAACTGAGACCTCTCCTCCAAACTGGGACCTCACCTCCAGAATGGACCTTTCATCACCTCCTGCTTGGACCTCACCTCCAAAATGAACCATTTTCAGCCAGGACCTCACCTCCAGCCAGGACCTCACCTCCAGCCAGGACCTCACCTGGCTTCCAGGCCAAGGGATCCAGGGGATCCAGAGCTCCTGGATTCTGCAGGATTGGGACATCATTCCACAAGGAAACCATACGGATCCTGTGGGATTTCCCAGTCCACCTCTGGATGGGGCCAAAGGGTCACATTTTACCCTTGGGAATTTTTTCCCTGGGCCAAAAAATTCCCTGGAATTGAGTCCTGGTTGGAAATCACCCCCAGAAGTCTCCAGGGCCACAAGAGAGACAGAGAAAGCAGGGAGAAAATTAAGGATAATGAGAAAATAACGTATCTGAGGGAGGGGATAAGATTGGGATAAGATCCAGGAACTATTTAAACCTGGGACTAAAGCAGCACTCCGGCCTCTGGAAGCTGTGATTTATTCCCAGGATGCTCCATTTTTTTCCATGGATTGGAGAAGAAAAGTTAAAGATGAGGATTCCATATTCCATATCTGCAATCTCACCTAGGGAACACCCAGGGGATGGGACCCTTTGGAGATGTTTTCAAAATGATTTATTTAATAAGGAAATGTTGGAATCACGGTTCAGGCTCTGGAATTCTGCCTTACCAGCCACACCTCCTGGTTGGTTGGATTACATTCCTTTCTTTTCCATGAAATTCTCAAAAAATGGAGAGCAGAAAGAAAAAAAGAAAAAAAAAAAAAGAAAACAAATCCCTCCAGTCCCAGAGCTTCCATTTGTTAAATGGATCGGATAAAATTAATCAAATTTTTATCAAATCCATTTAACAAATGGATTTGAAAAATAAAAATGGATTTGATAAAATCACTGTCCCGGGAATTTCTGAGGTTTATTGGGAATGAAAACCAAAGTGAGGAGCAGCTGGTGATGGACTCAGCATGGAAAATTCCATCAGGGTCCTCTCCCAGCTGCCAGATCCACGGGATTTGGATTGTTCAGATGTTCCTGACAGTAAAATGATGATGGAGGATTTGGGGTGGTGTGTGGAAAAAACCTGGGATTAATCATCTTATCCAAGATGTGGAAAAACCACACTTGGGAATGGGGAAAATCTGGGACATCCACAGGGTGAGGTGGATCGGAGGGAAAAATCCAGAAATTAAAAATAGGGAATAGACGTTCAGGCTCTGTGTCTGTGCCCAGCAAGGAATGGAATTTTGGGAAAGGAAATAAAAGGGTTTGGGGGGTGCTGGGGGAAGGGAAAAAGGAAAGGAAAATGGGGGAAAGAGGGGAAAAAGGGAAAAAGAAAGGGGGGAAAGGGTTAAAAGGAAAAAAAGGAAAATTGGGAAAAGTAACAAAAAGGGAAAAAGGGGAAGTAAAGAAAAGAGGGGGAAAGGAAAAAGGACAAAAAAGGTAAAATGAAAAATGAGAAAAGGAAAAAGAAAGAAGGAAAGTTAAAATTGGAGGGGGAAATAGGGAAGAAAAGAAACGGGGGGAAAAGGGGAGGGAACTGTGAAGGGAAAATGGGGAGGGAAAAATGGAGGGGAAAAAAGAGGGGGAAAATTGGGGTGGGGGAATGAGGGAGAAGAAATAGAAAAGAAAAAGGAAAAAAACCCAGAAAAATTTCGGACAAAACCCTAGGAGAAATAAGCAGGGGAAAAAAAAAAGAAAAATATGCAGAAAAAAAATAGAGGGAAAATAAAATGGGAGGGAGAGGGGAAAACCTGAGGGAAGAACAGGGAGAAAGTAGAAAAAAAAGGAAAAATACCCAGAAAAATTTGGGAAAGAAACCCCAGGAGGAATCAGCAGGGGGAAAAAAAATGGGGAAAGAAATAAAGGAAAGAGAAAGCTTTGGGAAATAAAACTGTTTGGAGTAAAAAAAACCCACTGAGGATAAAGCGGGAAAAAAACTCCAAACAAACAGGAGAAAACACCAGGGGAAAAAAAGGGGAGGTAAAAGGGAAAAAAACAAAAAAAAAATCGCTCAGGAAAAGTGGAGGGGAAAAGGAATAAGAGAAAAAAGATACAAAGAAATAAAAATAAATTTGTGTGGGTTTTGGTGGATTTTGGCAGCACTCAGCAGTGCTGGGAAGAAGGGAAGGAGCAGGATGAGGATGAAGACGGAGCCATCCCAAAAGTTCCGGATCAGCTTCCCAACAGCTCATCCCGATCCCCAACCCCTTCCCGGTCCCCATCCGTCCCTTCCCAAGCTGGGCCAGCCCTGCCCAATCCCAAACACCTCCCCCTTCCCATCCCGGCTTCTACCTTCACCCAGCCCCGCAGGAGAAGGTTCTGGAAGATCCGAGGCGGGAATGGCGGAACCTCTATGGCGGGACATCCATCCCAGTGCCGGAGGGGACGGAGCAGGGATGGGGGACCCCTCTGAGTCTCCCCCGTGGGCACAGTGGGGTTTTTGTGGGATCTTCCCGATGCTCCCGACGGCGCCGGTGGGACGCCGGGGCTGGCGGAGAGCTGACACCGTCTCCACATGAATATTCCATGAGGATCCGCGCACCTGCGGAACCTGAGCTGCCGCCGCGGCACCGAGAGCCCTCCTGGGCCGTCACCCGCCCTTATCCCGCTTTCCTGAAAATCCCAGGCTCTGGAGAAGCCAGGTTCTCCAGCACGTCACAACCCACCTGGGTTCTGGCAAGTTTGGAGCAGAAAGAACTTGTAAGAAAGTTTAAATTCATGTCAGACGCCAGAGATTCAAACCAGCCTCTTCCCGTGGGTTTTCTGGGCTCTAATATGGAATTGGGATTGAGCATGGATCATCTCCACTTCCACAAACCCTCCTGCTGCTCCTTTTGTCCTTCAGGATTTTGCACATAGGGATATCCAGAATCCACAGGGATTCTGGAGCCACGGCAGGGATTTGGGAGCAGCCTCTGTCCTGGCTAGCTTCCAGTTAAAGATCCCATTACTGGTGAATTATCCATGGATAAAAGGACATTTTAATCACTGTTCATTACTGGGAGTTGGAAGAATTTCCAAGGAAGATTAAATCCATGTCAGACACCAGAGATTCCAGCCAGCCTCTTCCCATGGATTTTCTGGGCACTAATATGGAATTTGGATTGAGCATGGATCATCTCCAATTCCACAAACCCTCCTCCTCCTCCTTTTGTCCTTCTGGATTTTGCACATAGGGATACCCCGAATCCACAGGGATTCTGGAGCCATAGCAGGGATTTGGGATCAGCTGGCCAGACTCCAGCTGAAGATCCCGTTACTGGTGAATTATCCATGGATAAAAAGACATTTAAATCACTGCCTTCCACTGGGAGTTGGAAGAACTTCCAAGGAAGTTTAAATCCATGTCAGACACCAGAGATTCCAGCCAGCCTCTTCCCATGGATTTTCCGGGCTCTAATATGGAATTGGGATTGAGCATGGATCATCTCCACTTCCACAAACCCTCCTCCTCCTCCTTTTGTCCTTCAGGATTTTGCCCATAGGGATAACCCGAATCTACAGGGATTCTGGAGCCACAGCAGGGATTTAGGAGCAGCCTCTCTCCTGGACAGCTTCCAGCTGAAAATCCCATTACTGGTGAATTATCCATGGATAAAAAGACATTTAAATCACTGCCCTTTACTGGGAGTTGGAAGAACTTCCAAGGAAGTTTAAATCCATGTCAGACACCAGAGATTCCAGCCAACCTCTTCCCATGGATTTTCTGGGCTCTAATACGGGACTGAACAAGGATCTCCTTGTGGGAATATCCAGAATCCACAGGGATTCTGGAGCCAGAGCAGAGATTTGGGAGCAGTCTCTGTCCTGGCCAGCTTCCAGTTAAAGATCCCATTACTGGTGAATTATCTATGGATAAAAGGACATTTTAATCACTGCACTTTCCTGGGAGTTGGGAGCAGGGAGCAGCACTCCCATGGCTCATTTCCTTGTGGGAATTCCACCCACCAGGAATTCTTCCAGGGCACAGATCCCACTGCCAGGTCCATCCTACACCCTTGGGAATATTCCAACCCTCAATCCTTTTGTGCCTCTTCCCAGAGGAAGGACCAGAGCTGGGAGAACTTTTCCCATTTTTCCTGACTTTGCCCTCTCCTTGAGGACATTTCCTCCCTTCTTCACCTCCTGCTTCATCCCATTGTTTGGGAGGATCCATCCATAGGATATGCCATGAATTGATCCCTAAACCACAAAACAAGGAATAGGAGCCAGGAGAGACCCCTCGGATGGGGAAATTCCTGGCGATGATTCCAGGATCATTCCCTGGAGCTGAGTCTAAATTTGAGCCAGAGGATCTGGTTTTTGGGGGAACATCCCAGTCTGGAATCCATGAAAATTATTGGGAATAAAAGGAAGGCAGGAACTGAAGAAACTTGGCAGCCTCAGTGGGCACAGGAGCTGTCGGATCACGGAATTCCCAAGTGGGAAGGGACCCACTGGGATCACGGATCCAACTCCTGCCCAGAACACCCCAGCAATCCCACCCTGTCCCTGTCCCATTGCTCCTGGAGCTCTGGGAATGTCACCATTTCCTGGGGAGCTGTTCCAATGCTCAGCCAGCTCTGGGGGAAGAACCTTTCCCTGAAATCCAAAGAAAAGCTGGATCTAAGTCCTGTCTGCACCCAGACTTCTCCTGCCCTGTCCATGTCCAGCCTGGGAATCTCCCTCCATCCAATCCCTACGGATCCCTCAAGGCCTCTCAGTTCCCTTCAGGCACTGCCATACTCCAAAGATTTCTCTGCTAAATTTTTCTTGTTTTTTTGGATAAATATTCCCTGAAGGCTCCAAAACTTGAGGACACACATCCAAGTTTTTTCCAGGACGGACAGGTCTGGCTTTAGAGGAAGGGAGAGCACAGCAACTGGGTCAGCTGGGAAAAGTGGGAATGAAGAGGAGGAGGAGGAGCAGGGAGAGCAAACCAATTGGATCTGATGGGAAAAGTGGGAACAAGGAGGAGGAAGATGAGCAGGAAGAGCAAACTCACCAGATGAGCTGGAAAAGTGGGAATGAAGAGGAGGAGGAGGAGGAGGACCAGGAAGAGCAATGTGATGGGAAAAGTGGGAATGAGGAGGAGGAGGAGGGAGAGCAAACCAACTGGATCAGCTGGGAAAGTGGGAATGAAGAGGAGGAAGAGGAACAGGGAGAGCAAATCAACTGGATCTGATGGGAAAAGTGGGAATGAAGAGGAGGAAGAGGAACAGGGAGAGCAAACCACCCGGATCAGCTGGAAAAATGGGAATGAAGAGAAGGAGGAGCAGGAAGAGGAATCTGATGGGAAAAGTGGGAATGAAGAGGAGGAGGAAGGAGAGCAAACCACCCGGAACAGCTGGGAAAAGTGGGAATGAAGAAGAGGAGGAGGAGAAGCAATCTGATGGGAAAAGTGGGAATGAAGAGGAGGAGGAGGAGGAAGAGCAAGCCAACTGGATCTGATGGGAAAAGTGGGAATGAAGAGGAGGAGGAGGAGGAGCAGGGACAGCAATCTGATTGGAAAAGTGGGAATGAAGAGAAGGAGGAATAGGGGGAGCAAACCAACTGGATCAGCTGGAAAAGTGGGAAGGAAGAGAAGGAGAAGGAGAAAGAGGAGTAGGGAGAGCAAACCAGTCAGATCAGCTGGAAAAGTGGGAATGAAGAGGAGGAGGAGGAGGGGGAGCAAACCAACTGGATCATCTGGGAAAGTGGGAATGAAGAGGAGGAGGAGGGAGAGCAAGGAGAGCAAACCAGCCGGATTAGCTGGAAAAGTGGGAATGAAGAAGAGGAGGACAAGGAGGAGCAGGGAGAGCAAACCAATCAGATCAGCTGGAAAAGTGGGAATGAAGAGGAGGAGGAAGGAGAGCAAACCACCTGGAACAGCTGGGAAAAGTGGGAATGAAGAAGAGGAGGAGGAGAAGCAGGGAGAGCAATCTGATGGGAAAAGTGGGAATGAAGAGGAGGAGGAATAGGGAGAGCAAACCACCTGCATCAGCTGGAAAAGTGGGAATGAAGAGGAGGAGGAGGAGAAAGAGGAGTAGGGAGAGCAAACCAATCAGATCAGCTGGAAAAGTGGGAATGAAGAGGAGGAGGAATAGGGAGAGCAAACCAAATGGATCTGATGGGAAAAGTGGGAACAAGGAGGAGGAGGGGGAGCAAACCAACTGGATCAGCTGGGAAAGTGGGAATGAAGAGGAGGAGGAGGTAGAGCAAGGAGAGCAAACCAGCTGGATCTGTTGGGAAAAGTGGGAATGAAATGAGGAGGAGCAAGGAGAGCAAACTAACCGGATTAACTGGAAAAGTGGGAATGAAGAGGAGGAGGAGGGAGAGCAGGGAGAGCAAACCAACTTGGTCAGCTGGAAAAGTGGGAATGAAGAGGAGGAGGAATAGGGAGAGCAATCCACCTGGAGCAGCTGGGAAAAGTGGGAATGAAGAAGAGGAGGAGGAGAATAAGGGAGAGCAATCTGATGGGAAAAGTGGGAATGAAGAGAAGGAAGAGGAGGAAGAGCAAGCCAACTGGATCTGATGGGAAAAGTGGGAATGAAGAGGAGGAGGAGGAGGAGCAGGGACAGCAATCTGATGGGAAAATTGGGAATGAAGAGGAGGAGGAATAGGGAGAGCAAACCAACTGGATCAGCTGGGAAAATGGGAATGAAGAGGAGGAGGAGGGAGAGCAAGGAGGGCAAACCAGCTGGATCTAATGGGAAAAGTGGGAATGAAATGAGGAGGAGCAAGGAGAGCAAACTAGCCGAATTAGCTGGAAAAGTGAGAATGAAGAGGAGGAGGAGGAGCAGGGAGAGCAAACCACCCTGATCAGCTGGGAAAGTGGGAATGAAGAGGAGGAGGAGGAGGTAGAGCAAGGAGAGCAAACCAGCTGGATCTGATGGGAAAAGTGGGAATGAAGAGGAGGAGGAGGAGCAGGAGCAGGGAGATCAAACCTACTTGTTCTCCTTGGTCTTCTCCTTGCCTTTGCTGGAGCCGGTGGTGGAATATTGAGGGAATAAAAGGCAAATAAACTTCAGTGCACTGAGGAATCAGGGAATCATGGAATGCTTTGGGTGGAAAGGGACATTTAAAATCCATAATCCCACACCTGTCATGGGCAGGGACACCTTCCACTGTCCCAGGCTGCTCCAAACCCCAACCTGGCCTTGGACACTTCCAGGGATCCAGGGGCAGACACAGCTGCTCTGGGAATTCCATCCCAGCCCATCCCCACCCTCATAGGGAAGAATTCCTTCCCAATATCCCATCCAAACTCCCTCTCTCTCAGCTTAAAATTTAGGTGGAAAACAGCCCTGCATGGCTTAGGAAACCCCAACTCCCAGCACTGGAGCGGGAAGTGATGGAAATTCCCTGGATTTGTGTTTGGGGCTGTTAATGCAGGACACACAGGATTCTCAGATTCCATCCCCGGGTTTGGGAAGCTCCTAGGCAGGGGACACAACTTCTCTTTTCTGGAGAGGAGGATGGTTTTCCTTATGCTAACACATCCATATCCCCCCTCCAGAAAGGCCTGTGCTGCAGGGAACGGGCTGGATCTGGAATTCCTCATTCCTGCCCCGAAAAAACATTGGAAAATGTTTTATCCCCGAAAAAAACATGTGGAAAACATTCCTATGTTTTCCACATAGGAAACATCGATCCTTTCCTTCCCTTTTCCCTCTGACATCCTGCTCTGCTCCCTGGATTCTGGTTTGCTTCTCCTCCAATATTTCTCTCTGCAGCTCCTGCCTCCCTGTTTTCCTCCCTAGATCCCGTTCCCTGTTTCCCTCTTGGATCCTGCTTCTCTCAGTTTTCTTCCCTATATTCCTCCCTGTTTTCCACCCTGGCCCTGCTTCCCTCTTTTCCTCCCTGTTTTCCTCCCCAGCCCTGTTCCCTGTTTTCCTCTCAGATCCTGCTTCTCTCCATTTTCCTCCCTGGACCTGTCTTCCTATTTCCACCCCGGTCCTACTTCTCGCTTTTCCTCCCTGTTTTCCTTCTGGGTCCTGCTTCCCTGTTTTCCTACCCAGTTCTTCTTCCCTATTTATTTTCCTTCCTATTTTCCTCCCTGGTCCTTCCTCCCTGTTTTCCTCCCCAGGTCCTGTTCTCTGTTTTCCTCCTCTTTTTTCTTGCCAGTCCTATTCCCCATTTTCCTCTCAGATCCTGCTTCTCTCCATTTTCCTCCCAATTTTCCTCCCTGGACCTGCCTCCCTATTTTCCTCTCTGTTTTCCACCCCAGTCCTGCTTCCTTCTTTTCTTCCCTGTTTTCCTCTCCAGTCTTTCTTCCCTATTTATTCTCCTCCCTACTTTCCTCCCTGTTTTCCTTTCTGTTTTCCTCACAGGTCCTTCTTCCCTGTTTTCTTCATGTTTTCCTCTCCAGTCCTTCTTCTTTATTTATTTTCCTCCCTGTTTTCCTCCCAGGTCCTTCGTC
>CM019903.1:113045361-113071477 GCA_009764595.1 Geothlypis trichas | reverse complement strand
GGAGGGATGGATGGATGGATGGATGGATGATGGATGGATGGATGGATGGATGGATGGATGGATGGATGGATGATGGTTGGATGGGACCTATGGAGCAGGTCTGTGCATGGATGGATGGAATGGGTGAAGGAAGGGATGGATCCATGGATGGATTGATGGAAGAAGGGAAGGGAAGGGAAGGGAAGGGAAGGGAAGGGAAGGGAAGGGAAGGGAAGGGAAGGGAAGGGAAGGGAAGGGAAGGGAAGGGAAGGGAAGGGAAGGGAAGGGAAGGGAAGGGAAGGGAAGGGAAGGGAAGGGAAGGGAAGGGAAGGGAAGGGAAGGGAAGGGAAGGGAAGGGAAGGGAAGGGAAGGGAAGGGAAGGGAAGGGAAGGGATCCATGGATTGCTTGGAATACAAACACAACTCTGGAAGCCCCTTCAGAAGTGCCTGACTGGAAGGGGATTTGTCCCTGCTGGGATTAGGAAGGACAGAGGTAATCCCAGGGGTGGGAGATCCCAGAAAAGGCCATTTCCCTGGATCCAAACACCATGCAGGCACTGCTCCCCTCCATGCACACACCATTCCCAAAGGGAAGCAGGGACACCACGTCCCATACCTGGGATCCTCCGGGTCTTCACTGTTGGAAGGAGACGGAGCCAGGGGGAGGAAGGTGAGGAATTAACGAACATTCCCAACTGGACACAGCCCATGGGAGTGAGAACAGGACAGGGGGAGGGGCTGATCCTCAAATCCCAGGAATGGTTTGGGTGGGAAGAGACCTTAAGGATCATCCCATCCCAATCCTAACACCTTCCACTATCCCAGGGTGCTCCAAGCCCCATCCAGCCTGACCTTGGACACTTCCAGGGATCCTGGGAATTCCTGCCCAGCCCCTTCCCACCCTCCCAGCCAGGAATTCCTTCCCATTATCCCACCCCAAGCTTCCCTTTCCCAGTGGGAAGCCTTTCCCTGTGTCCTGGCACTGTAATTCCTGGTATCACTGTGTGGGATACGTGCAGAGGGAGCACAGGATGAGGCTGACCTGGATCCCAAATCCTGGGTTTATGCCGGGACCAGCACCTGTCTGTAGGATTTGGGTTCCTGGGATGGGCTGGAATGGAAGCAATCCCCTAAAATTCCAGATCCCACCCCAAAATCTTGGCTCCCTCCCACCAGGACATTTTGGTACCTTGCCACTGCCTTGTATCCATCGTTAAACTTAATCCTGGGTGAGGCACCGGAGAGAAAGAGAGGGAAAAAAAAAAATTCCAATCAAATCCCAAGGTCAGAATTCCTGAGGGAGCAGGGACAGCCCTTCCCAGGAGCATGGAGCTGTGTCCAAGCTCCGGGTGCTCCAGGGAGGGAATTCCAGCTGTGCATCCAGCCCAGGATGTTCCACTCCCCCTATTCCAAGGAAAAATCCCAGGAAAAACCCAGCTGGAGGCCGGATCTGCACTTCCAGCATTATCCATTGCTCCTGCTTTATCCGGGAATCTCCTCCACTGGGACAGGCTGGGGGCAATTTACATTCCCAGAATCCAGGAAAAATCTCCAGGTTCTGGAAGCTCTGCCCTGGGACTCACAGCAGAGCCTGCTCCGTTGGTTTGAATATTTTCCTGATTTTCAGGATCCTTCAGGATGCATTTTTTTTTCCCAAGGAATTTAATGGTACATTAAATGATTAATGTAATTTAATTAAATTTAATGAAAGGGTTGGAAAAATAAATGGAAAACCTTGACTGGAACTTTTTATCCCCAGGACGGAAAAGATCCCAAACTTCCTGTTCATCCTGGTGGTGGCGCTGTGACATCCCAAAAATCCAAATTTCACACGGATTTGGGAGTTTTGGACCCTTCTTACCTCTTAACCACCCAAATCCCAGATATTCCCTGCACTAATCCATGTCCCCAAGCGCCACAAACACACGGGAATGCGAATGGGAACGGGAATGGGGATTTTCACCCCGAGTTCTCCCGTGCCTGGCACGGATCCCAGCTTTGGAGCAGGTGCCAGAGGGATAATTAGCGACAGGCAGTCGGACAAGGCTCGGATCCGCCGGGGGCACGGGAGAAAAGCTTCCATCAATAATTCACCGGGAGCAGATTCCTTTCGGCTCCCACCTCTGTCCTGGCCATGAATATTTCAAGGACAGCCCCTATCGGGTGGTGCTTCCCGGGATCTCACTTTCCAAGGGGTTGGGAGCTGGGCTCACACAGGTTTTGGCAATTCCTGAGCTGCCTCTGGAAGTGCCCACCCCTCTTGATTTTTCCTGGCAATCTAAGGGTGAGTTGGTGAATAAATCGTGGGATTGTAAAATTTCGGAATGGTTTGGGTAGGAGAGGGTTTAAAAGCTCATCCCATTCCGTGGGCAGGAGCAATTCCCACTATCCCACGTTCTCCAATCTCTTGGACACTCCCAGGGAGCCACAGATTCTCTGGGAATTCCATCCCAGCTCCTCCCAACCCTCACAGGGAGGAATTCCTTCCCAAAATCCAATTTTCCCTGTTCTTTTCTGCTTTCCTCATTGGAACTCAAGCCCAGCTTTTTGAAGGATCCTCTCCTGGTTCCAACATCCTCCCGTCTCCTGGGTTTTTTTTTTTTAAATCCAGGTTGGATTTTTTAAACTCTCTATTTCCCCATTCTGGATCCTTCCCTGTGATTTTTTTTTTCAGGGATTTGTTTGGTTAAAGTTCCCAGTGGATCAAGGCTCCAAAGCCATTCCAGGGACCTGGCACACGGGAAGGCTCCACCTCCCATTCCTGGCTCCTTCATCCCTGGATTCTGTGTGGGATGAGCAGATCCCAAGCTTGGGATCCCCAGGGAAACACAAAAATGGAATTTAACAGATCCAAGTCTTGATGTGGATCCTGGATTTGAGGAATTTTCTTTGAAAAGTGGAACTTTGGGGGTGGATCAGCCCTGGAAGGGGAGGGGGGGGAATCTGCTGTGGGAATTTACCTGGAATGCTGATCTTCTTCCGCTTCGTCTCCAAGGCTTGGGAATTTACAGGGAGAGAGGAAAAATTCCGGCTGTGATGTGAGGACAAAGGGCTTTTCCATTCTTTTCCAAACCGGGAAAAACTTGGGAACACTCTGGCACAGCAAACCACTCCATGCATGGCTGGAATCCCAGGATCCCCTTCCTATTGTGTCCACAGCATCCAGGTTTGTCCCAGACCGGATTTTGGGGGACATTTGGCCAATATTCCACCTTTTCCAAGTGATTCCCCCTGCCTGACCTCCTTTTCCCACTCCTTCCTTTTCTTTGGGATGGATTTGCTCAAATCCTAAAAGAAAAGTGGGAATGGGCGGATGCTGTACCTTGTGCCTGGATTTGTGGAAGGAGGAAAAGGAAATTCCCAGATTTTGGGAAACCCTTGGGAAGCTCTGCCATCATCCCAGTGACGGAAAGCTCTTCCCATCCCTTGGAAAGCTGCAGGATTGCTTCATGGGGGGGGGTCCTGATTGCATGGAAATTCCCAAATTTTGGGAAATTCCCGAGCAGAGGTACCCACATGGATCTGCGCATATGGGAGGGTCACACATTCCCTGGGAAAGAGGGAATGAAGGTGGAAAATTCCCTGTGTTCCCAAGGGATCAGCCTGGATCCAGCAGCGGCCAAGGAAAAGCTGGATCTGCTTCCCCTGGAATCGGCAGCTCCATAGGAGAATTCCCAAAATCCTTGATGTGGATGCTCTGCTCCATAGGAATGGGACAAAGCTGTCCTGGATCTGCCGGAGAGGGATTTTTGCTCCCACAGCAGCCAAAGTCCTGGATCTCCAGGATATCTGTGGGATATCCATGCCCAAATCCCAGGGGAATTTTTGGGTGGACAAGTGGCTCCAAGCTGGGAGTGGGGTGGGAGAAAGGCAGAGCAGGGAAGGGAAAGCCTGGGATCGTGGGATTAGTCACTGGAAAATTAAGTTAAAGCAGGTGCCCATGCCCAGGAACAGATTTTGGATAAGGATGGAATGCCGGAAAAAGGGGGAAAGGGTTTAAGCTGCAAAGGGATGGATTCAGGTGGGATTTTGGGAGGGAATTCTTCCCTGAGAGGTGGGATGGAATTCCCAGAGAAGCTGTGGCTGCCCCTGGATCCCTGGGAGCGTCCAAGGCCAGGCTGGAGCAGCCAGGGATAGTGGGAAGTGTCGGGCTTGGAAAGGGAAGAGCTTTAAGGATCCTTTCCCCCCCAGAATATTCCATGGTTCCACAATTCCCTGTCTGCAGGGCTGTGGCCCATGGTCCCCGAGGATCCTCCTGTGACATTCCAGGGACAGGGAATTCCGTGCCTTGTGTATCCCGCTTTTCCTTGTGTATCCCACTGCCCTTTTCCTCCCCATCCCTGCCCACAAACCTTCCGTCCATGTGGAAAACCGGGAATCCAGAGGGATCCCTGGGCTGGAGGAAGGACAGTGGGAATGGGATTGGGAATGGGATTGGGAATGAGGAAGGCCGAGACAGGACCCAACAGGAGCCCTCCCCATCCCACTGGATTTCCTGTCAGGTCTGGAAACACCAGAATTCCTATTTTTTATTCTTACAATCCAAAATTTTCCCAGATCTGGGATCTGCAAGTGATGGAGAAGGAAAGGCTTCACATCCTTTGGAATGTGAACCGTTTTTGGATCGTTCCCAAAAAGCTGGAATGTGGAACCTCTTGCCTTTCCTTTCTTTTATTCCCAGATTTTTTTGGTTTAGTTTTTTGGGGTTTTTTTGTTTTGTTTTGTTTTGGTTTTTGTTTTTTGTGGGGTTTTTTTTGTTTTGTTTTTTGTGGTTTTTTTTTTTTTATTCCTGGTAAATCCCAGCTGTGTTTGCTACAGCTCAAGCCAGGCATTCCTCGGAGTAAAATCCTCCAAGAATTCTCTGTGAAAACAGGGATAAAACCCCATGGATGATTCTCAGAGGTCCTGAAACCTGGGAATTGTTTGGGATGGGATGGAAGGCCAGAATTCCCATTCCCATCCCAGGGAATTCCATGTATTTCCGGTATTCCCTGCACCACCCCCTTCCTCCTGCTTTTATGGATGCCTCTTTTCCTAAAATGGGGATTTTATCCCTAAAAACCTCATTTAAATGGCTTGGCTTTGGGAATCTCCCTCTCCCAACTTTGTCCTCACTCATCCCTGACTTCCATGAGGAAAGGCTGGGGGAATTCCTGTCCCTTCCAGCCAGAATCGATCCAGGCTGAGCGGGAATGCTGAGATGGATGAGCCAGGATGATCCTGGCTGAGATCCAACGGAATCCATGGGCCAGCCAGGGAAAAGGTGGGATGGAATAATGGGATAACGGGATGGGATAATGGGAGGGGATGGGATGGGGTGGGATAATGGGATTGGATGGGATGGGATGGGGTGGGATAATGGGATTGGATGGGATGGGATGGGATGGGATGGGATCCATGGGATGGGATGGGAAATAGGAATGGGATGGGATGGGATTATGGAATGGGAGTGGAGGGGATGGGGATTGGATGGGATAGTAGGATAATAGGATAATAGGATAATGGAATGGGATGGGATAATGGGACGGGATTGGATGGGATGGGATGGGATGGGGATGGGATCCATTGGATTGGATGGAATGGGATGGGATGGGATGGGATGGGATGGGATGGGATGGGATGGGATGGGATGGGATGGGATGGGATGGGATGAGAGGGGATGGGATGGGGATGGGATGGGATCCATTGGATGGGATGGGATGGGATAATGAGATAATAGGATAATGGGATGGGATAATGGGATGGGATGGGATAATGGGATGGGATAATGGGATTGGTTGGGGTGGGATGGGGATGGGATTGGATGGGATCCATTGGAAGGGATCCATGGGATGGGAAATTGGGATTGGGATGTAGATAGGATGGAATAATGGGATAGGATGGATATGGGATGGGACAATGGGGTGGGATGGGATTGGATGGGATCCATGGGATGGGAAATTGGGATTGGGATGGAGATAGGATGGAATAATGGGATAGGATGGATATGGGATGGGACAATGGGGTGGGATGGGATTGGATGGGATCCATGGGATGGGATAATGAAATGGGATGGGATAATGGAATGGGATGGGTTAGGATGGGATATTTTCCATTGTAAGGGGCCCACAGGGATCACCTGGTTCAACTCTGCCCTATCCAAGGCAGATCCAGTGTTAAATCCTGTTATTATGAGCCCCTCCACATCCTTCCAGCCATCCCTCATCCCACAGGAATTCAGGAGCTTTTCCCAAAATGCTCCTTCCCATGGCTGAGCTCCTCTTGGGACAATCCTTGGGATTTTACCTGAAAGTCCCTTTCTTTGGCTCCTTCCCAAACTCTTTAATCACGCCGAGAAAAGCCACAGCAAACAAACTTCCATGCACACACAGGGAGCTCATTCCCATGGGAATGGCTGATCCAGGGATCTGGGGACAGGACATGGAGACAGAAAGGCACAGCAGTGTCCCAGGCCTCACCCCAATCTCCCCCTGGAATCCCATTCCACGGCTGCTTTTCTGGCTGTTCCACCACCTCTCCTCCCCACCAGCAGCCCAGGAATGGGAATTCAGGGACAATTCCCGTGAGAGATCCATTGGGAAAAGGCACGGAGCAGCCACAGCACTGCGGAGCCTCCCCCTACCTCGTGTCCAGGGAGCCCTGGCTCAGGGAATCCCCCTCTCCCAGGAGCTCATCCTCGCTGTGGAAATACAGCTCGTCCTCTTCCATCCTGGTGGGAACACCGCAGACATCAGCCCTGTCCTTCCCGGGATTCAGGATTCCCAAATCACGGAATCACTGAGCCCTTTGGGTGGGAAAAGCTCTCCGAGTCCTACCGTCCCCAGCACAGCCCAGGCCACCCCTGATCCATGTCCCCAAGTGCCACATCCGCAGGGATTTGAAACCCCACCAGGGATGGGGGCTCCAGCCCTTGCCCGTGCCAGGAGTGGGCAGCCTTTTCCAGGAAGGAATTGTTCCCAAAATCCAACCTGGAGCTCCAACCCAGGACACAGCTCTGTACGTCCCACGTTCAGCAAATGCCACAACTCTTCCTAAAATTGGACAACCACATCTCCTCTGGGAATTACAGCCCCTCCTCACCCTCCAAGCTGGGAATTCCTTCCCAACATCCCACAACCCCAAGCTTCCCTTTCCCACTGGAAGCCATTCCCTGGCTCCTGGCGTTCCATCCCTTTCCCAAATTCCATCTCTCCTGGAGCTCCTTGACTCCAAGCTCTCCCTGGATCCTTAATTTTTTCTGCTTTAATCCCACAGAGCTACATCCCACAGGATTCATCTGATGAGAAACCAGGAAAACCCATCCTGGAGCCATCCCAGCAGCATCCTCCAATTCCCTAGAATCCTCCAATTCCCTGGAATCCTCAAATCTCAGACTGGCTTGGGTAGGAAGTGACCTTAAATCCCACCCAGTCCCACCCCTGCCAGGGGCAGGGACTTCCACTGCCCCAGGGTGCTCCAAACTCCATCTGACCTTTCCTTGGACACTTCCATGAGGGATGGAGCATCCATCCAAAATTCCAGTGGCACAGGCAGGACTCAGATATCCCGTCCCAGCCAGCCTGACCCCCTGTCCTGGATTGTAAAATGTGATTTGGGTGTGTGTGTGTTCAATTTCCATCTGTCAGGGGTGGGGCTGTTATCCTCTGCTCATTGGGCAGTTTTCTTTGTCTCTCCCTCCAGGAGATCTCTGCTGTTAATGGGCCGTTAATTACTAATTATTTTCTGTTCATGGGCCACTGCATGGCTGATAAAATTCCATCATCCCACTGGGAGATGCTCCGCCCAGGGGGAGGAGCCAAGCATTCCTACCTGGATACAATCTGACACTGGGAACATCATAACAACACTGTTCCAGACATATTTTATGTAAAAATCCTTTTGCCAGGATATTTTATCTCCTGAGAAGCTGAGAGGCCCCAGAAACGAAATGTAAAAATAATTATCTGCTGCTGTGGAATGCAGCAGGTGCATCTGTGATTGGTCCCATGTGGTTACTTTTAAATAATGGCCAATCACAGCCCAGCTGTACTGGGACTCTGAGCAGTCACAAGATTTTATTATTCATTCTTTTCCTTGCTGATGAAATCTTTATTCTTTTAGTGTAGTTTTAACATATCATTTTCTTTTAATATAATAATGTATCCTAAAATAATGAATCACCTTTATGAAGAATAAGCCAAGATTCTCATCTCTTCCCTCATCCTGGGGACCCACAAACGCCACCACGCACCCCAGCAGCCTTTGCCCACTGCATTCCCAGGGGAGCAGCTTTCTGGAATTCCAGAGATTCCAGGATTCTTTCCTTTCCAGAGGAATTCCAGGCCCATCTCCAGCAGGCCTGGAGCTGCAGAGGAAAACTCCCCCCTTGTGCAGGATCCAGCACTATTGTACTATTACATTTGTATTTTTAATTTTCCCTAATAAAGAACAGTCATTCCTGCTCTCATATCTTTCCCTGACGACCTAATTTCAAAATTATATATTAAATTAAATATATATTTATATATATATATCAATTATATATTAAAACCATTCAGGGAGGGGCTTTAAATTTTCCATTTCAGGGGTGGCTCCTTCCTCTCTTAGCACTCTTTTCAAACCAAGACCCCTCCTCTTCCAGCTGTGCCATTCCCGGCTCCCTGCCCAACATCTGCCTGTTCAATCCATCACCACATTCCCGCTCAGCCTCATCCCGGCTCGCTGAGCCGGGAAACAAAACCACGCTGAGCTTCCAATTTGCTTTAAAATTCCCTGGATTCAGCCCAGTTCCCACAGTTAATGAGCTGCCTTGGAGGGATTGGAGCAATTAGAGGGATATTCCCTCCGTTACCCGTTTTTTCCTTTTTTTGGCGGCAATAAAGTGCTAATCCCAGATGGAATGTGGTCCAAAATGGGATAACCCTGAGGGGGCGCATGGGATGGGAAGAGCAGCTGATTCCAAGAGCTCTGTTTGGATTCACAGCCCCAGGCTAGGATCCCCATGTGGATTTAGGGATTTGGCAGCGCTGGGGGAATGTTTGGACTCGGTACTCTCAGAGGGGTTTTCCAGCCGGAAGTGTTCTGATATTCCATGATTTGGGAATGCAGGGATTGTCCTCCTTTATCTATCCCCACAGATATTCCCTCTGTTTCCCGTTTTTTCCTTTTTTTGGCTGCAATAAAGTGCTAATCCCAGATGGAATGTGATCCAAAATGGGATAACCGTGAGGAGGGGAAATGGGATGGGAAGAGCAGCTGATTCCAAGAGCTCTGTTTGGATTCACAGCTCCGGACTGGGATCCCTGTGTGGATTTAGGGATTTGGCAGCACTGGGGGAATGTTTGGACTCGGTGCTCTCAGAGGGGTTTTCCAGCCGGAAGTGTTCTGATATTCCATGATTTGGGAATGCAGGGATTGTCCTCCTTTATCCATCCCCACAGATATTCCCTCTGTTTCCTGTTTTTTCCTTTTTTTGGCTGCAATAAAGTGCTAATCCCAGATGGAATGTGATCCAAAATGGGATAACCGTGAGGGGGGAAATGGGATGGGAAGAGCAGCTGATTCCAAGGGCTCTGTTTGGATTCACAGCTCCAGGCTGGGATCCCCGTGTGGATTTAGGGATTTGGCAGCGCTGGGGGAATGTTTGGACTCGATGCTCTCAGAGGGGTTTTCCAGATGGAAGTGTTCTGATATTCCATGATTTGGGAATGCAGGGATTGTCCTCCTTTATCCATCCCCATGGAAGTGGTGGATCCATGAGGAGCAGACAGGGAATGTGGTGTTCCTGAGGGAACTGTGGGTGACACCAGGACCCAGCTCTGCCTCCACCGTCCCCCTCTCCCACTTCCAGAGCCTCCCCTCCACCTCCATCTCATTCCTGAAGAATTCCAGCAAATTCAGGGCTTTGATGTCTCCCCCTTATTCCAACTGCTCCCTTTTCCAATGGATTCAAGAGCTCCCACAGTGAGGACCCACGGACAAAGCCACCCTGGACCACAAAACTCCAAAAACTGTGGAGAGCTGCCTGGAAATCCACCTCGGCATTCCATGAATCCCCTCGTGGCTGCAAATCCTGGATTTACAGAATCCCAGGAGCTGGGAAATCACTCCAGGATCATCGAGCCCAAGCTGTGCCCGATCCCCACCTTGTCACCAGCCCACTGGGTGCCCCATCCAGTAATTCCTTGGACATCTTCAGGGGTGGGGACTCCACCACCATCCAAGGATCGTGCCCTGAGTATCCAGAGGCTCGTGGAGAACTGGTTCCATCTCGGATTCCATCCCAACAGAGCCACCTGCAGCATTCCCAGTCCCTGGGGCTGGGATTGCAACTGGTTCCAGCAGCTTTGTGTCACGGAATGTCGGGATTCAGCCCCTGGGATTGTTCCCATCCAGGGGCAGATCCCAGGAGCCCACAAAGACACCCAAGGAAAGCTATGGATCCCGAAATGAATGGAAAACCGGAATTCCCTTGGAAGAACTGGAGGTGTCCCATCTGCCTCCATGGGGTTCCTCAGGAATTCCCAGCAGGAATCACCTGGTGTGGGATTCCACTTGTCCTGGGGAATGACTGGGATCCAAACGGCTGTGCTGCTTGGACACCTGAGATTCCACCTGGACCTAAATCCCGCCCGTGAGGCCTGACCAGAAGCCAGACCTTTGACCCCCTCTGGATCAGGATGGAACAACACTTTCTGTCCGAGCGCTACAATCCTGGAAGTTCAGCTCTGTCCTGGAGCACCAGGACCTGCTGGAGGCCACCTGGAGTCCTGATCCCCACCCAGACCTTTCATCCCCTTGGGATCAGGATGGAATGACATTCTCCCTCCATGTGCTACAATTCTGGAACTCACGGCTCCAGCTGTGAGCATCAGGACCTACTGGAGGCCACCTGGATCCCACCCTCACCTGAAGCTGTTCCATGGATCCACCAGTGAGCCCTGACCCCCATCCAGACCTTTGATCCCCTCAGGATCAGGATGGAATGATGCTTCCTGTCCATGTGCTACAATCCTGGAAGTCCAGCTCTCTCCAGGTGTGGTGGAGCACCAGGAGCTGCTGGAGACCGTCACCTGAAGCTGTTCCATGGATCCACCAGTGAGCCCTGACCCCCATCCAGACCTTTGATCCCCTCGGGATCAGGATGGAATGACATTTTCCCTCCATGTGCTACAATCCTGGAAGTCCCTGCTGTGTCTGGGTGTGGTAGAACACCAGGAACTGCCAGTGGCCACCTGGATACCATCATCACCTGGAGCTGTTCCATGGATCCACCAGTGACACCTGACCACCATCTAGACCTTTGATCCCCTCGGGATCAGGATGGAACGACACTTCCTGTCCATGTGCTACAATCCTGGAAGTTCAGCTCTGTCCTGGAGCACCAGGACCTGCTGGAAGCCACATGGATCCCACCATCAGCTGTGCCAATGGATCCACCAGTGAGCCCTGATCCCCATCCAGACCCTTCATCCCCTCAGGACCTGCATGGAATTACACCTTCTGTCCAGGTGCTGCAATCCTGGAATTTCAGCTCTGTCCTGGAGCACCAGGACCTGATGGTGGCTCACCTGGAGCTATTCTATGGATCCACCTGTGACACTTGACCCCCATCCAGACCTTTGATCCCCTCGGGATCAGGATGGAATGACACTTTCTCTCCAAGTGCTTCAGTCCTGGAAGTTCAGCTCTCTCCAGGTGTGGTGGAGCACCAGGACCTGCCAGAGGCCACCTGGATCCCACCGTCACCTGGAGCTGTTCCATGGATCCATCAGTGAACCCTGTTCTTTGATCCCCTCGGGATCAGGATGGAACGACACTTTCTGTCCATGTGCTACAATCCTGCAAGTCTCTGCTGTGTCTGGGTGTGGTGGAGAACCAGGAGCTGCCAGTGGCCACCTGGATCCCATCATCACCTGGAGCTGTTCCATGGATCCATCAGTGAACCCTGACCTCCATCCAGACCTTTGATCCCCTCGGGATCAGGATGGAACGACACTTCCTGTCCATGTGCTACAATCCTGGAAGTCCAGCTCTCTCCAGGTGTTGTGGAGAACCTGGAGATGCTGGAGGCCACCTGGATCCCTTCCTAACCTGGAGCTATTCCATGGATCCACCAGTGACACCTGACCTCCATCCAGACCTTTGACCCCCTCAGGATCAGGATGGAATGACATTTTCCCTCTGAGTGCTACAATCCTGGAAGTCCAGCTCTGTCTGTCCTGGAGCACCAGCACCTGTTGGTGGCTCACCTGGATCCCACCGTCACCTGGAGCCATTCCATGGATCCTCCAAGGGCAGGAGATGCCCCTTGGAGCAGCGCTGGGGTGACGCCGCCCTTTCCCAGCAATCCAAGCCCTCCCAATCCTCCCACAATCCCACATCCAGGAGCTCCGTGTCCTGTTACCTCCTGAAGCTCCTCTCCGTGGATTGCTGGTTGGATTTCCCGGGAGCGACGTCGGAGCCGTGCCGGTGGCCGGACAGGAGGCTGTCGGTCTCCAAGGAATACCTCCCGTCCCCTTCCGAGTGCACGCTGGGCGTCTCCAGGAATTCCTTGTCATTCCAGGTGCCCACCGTCCCATCCAGAGCCTGGTAGCGGATCTCGATGGAGATGCTGGTCTGGAAGACAAGGAGACAACATCAGCACCCTGTGGAATATTCCAGGAAATCCAAAAAGCGGGAAGGGCATCGGCCGTTGGGTGTTTTAGCCTTGCTGATCCCGAAGTTTCTCTGTTCCTGGATGAGGATTCTTTGCTTCTTTTCTTCTGCCAAGGTCGGGATTAAATTGTGAGTTGGAATTTCTTGTTGAGACTCAGGTGTTTATCTTATCTGTGTTCTTATCAGTTTTTATCTATCCATAAGATGTTTATCTTATCTATATTCTCATCAGTTTTAATCTATGTTTATCTTATATATGTTCACATCAGTTTTTATCTATCTATAAGATGTTTATCTTATCTATGTTCTTATCAGTTTTCATCTATCTATAAGATGTTTATCTTATCTATGTTCTTATCAGTTTTTATCTATCTATAATATGTTTATCTTATCTATGTTCTTATCAGTTTTTATGTATTTATAAGATGTTTATCTTATCTATGTTCTTACCAGTTTTTATCTATCTATAAGATGTTTATCTTATCTGTCTTCTTATAAATTTTTTATCTATGTTCTTACCAGTTCTTATCTATCTTATCTCACAAACCATGAGTTCTGCAGCACTTCACTCCACCAAACCAAAAATGGAGCCCTGTCTCTCTCTTTTTCTGCAAGGCCTATTAAGGATAAATTGTGCAATTAAGAAATTATGCCTTAATTATTTTTACTTTTTACCCAACAATAATTAAGAAACTACACCTAAATTCTTTTTACTTTTTACCCAATAACCAACCATCTGTGGCCGGCGATGGGGACTTTTTCATCCAATTACACAAAACCACCCAAATCCATGGAGAAGGTGAAGAAGAAAAAGGTGAAGAAAAAAGAAGATGAAGAAGAAAACGAAGGTGAAGAAGAAAGTGATGAAGAAGAAGGCAAAGAAGGTGAAGGTAAAAAGAAGAAGAAGATGAAGAAGAAGAAGGTGAAGAAAAAGAAGGTAAAAGGAAGAAGGTGAAGAAGAAGGTGAAGAAAAAGAAGGTAAAAGGAAGAAGGTGAAGAAGAAGAGGAAGAAGAAGAATGTGGAGAAGAAGAAGATGGAGAAGGTAAGGAAGAAGAAGGTAAAAAGAAGAAGGAGAAGAAGAAGAAGGTAAAAAGAAGAAGATGAAGAACATAAAAAGAAGAAGAAGGTGAAGAAGAAGATGAAGAGGAAGAAGGTGAAGAAGAATAATGTGAAGAAGACGAACAAGAAGAAGGTAGAGAAGAAGAAGGTAAAAAGAAGAAGGTGAAGAAGTTGGTGAAGAAGAAGAAGAAGATAAAAAGTAGGAGAAGGTAAAAATAAGAAAAAGGTGAAGAAGAAGAATGTGAAGAAGAAGAAGGTAAGGAAGAAGGTAAAAAAAGAAGGTGAAGAAGAAGAAGAAGGTGAAGAAGAAGGTAAAAAGAAGAAGAAGGTGAAGAAAAAAGAAGGTGAAGAAGAAGATGGCGAAGAAAAACAAGGTGAAGAAGGTGAAGAAGAAGAAGGTGAAGAAGGTGAAGAAGAAGAAGAAGAGGGACCAGCCACCAGCCTAAAACCTCCATCCTGCCCCATATTTATTACCACATTCTAAACCCCAAACTCTGAGTTTCCCACCCTGTGCCATCACACACTTCTACCCCACTCCACACCCACAATCCCAGCGCTCTCCATCAATTCTGGAAGCTTCTCCAGGGCCTTGGGTCAAATGCAGAGCTCTGCTGGGGGGTCAGAGTCTGTCAGCACAGAAAGTCAGGAATTCCCAGCATCCAGGGTTCCAACATCGGGACACCTGGAGAGCAGCTCTGGGCCAGAGAGGGATCTGACCATGGTCCTGAAACACCGGGAATTCCTGGTGCATCCCAGACCAGCGGCAGCAGAGCCGGGAGAAGGAAAAGCCTGGAAGAGCTGCAAACCCTGGGAGCAGCTGGAGGTACCAGGAGCAGATGGAGCCGGTTCCTGGTGGAGCTGGTCCATCACTCTGTTGGGAATTCTACCCTGGAATACTGCTAATCCATGGATCTGTGGTGCTTTATTCCAATCCAGACCTGTCTCCAGGCTGGGCAGGAATTTTTTTAGGAATGGGCATCGCTGGGGAGCCTTGGGGAGCAGCTGAAGGCACCAGGAACAGACAAAGCCGATTTCTGGTGGAGCTCTGTCCCTGGTCCATCACTCTGTTGGGAATTCTACCCTGGGATACTGCTAATCCATGGATTTGTGGGGCTTTATTCCATCCTGATCCTGTCTCCAGGCAGGGCAGGGTTTTTTTAGGAATGGGCATCCCTGGGGAGCCACGGGAGACACCAGGAAAAGATGGAACTGGTTCCTGGTGGAGCTGGTCCACCACTTTGCTGGGAATTCTACCCTGGGATATCGCTAATCCATGGATCTGTGGTGCTTCACTCCAGCCTGGTCCTGTCTCCAGCTGGGCAGGATTTTTTAGGTATGGGCATCCCTGGGGAGCCTTGGGAGGCACCAGGAGCAGATGGAACTGGTTCCTGGTGGAGCTGCATTCCCTGGTCCACCACTCTGTTGGGAATTCTACCCTGGGATGCTGCTAATCCATGGATTTTTGGTGCTTTATTCCAATCCAGACCTGTCTCCAGGCTGGGCAGGATTTTTTAGGAATGGGCATCCCTGGGGAGCCTTGGGAGGCACCAGGAGCAAATGGAGCCGGTTCCTGGTGGAGCTGGTCCACCACTCTGTTGGGAATTCTACCCTGGGATATCGCTAATCCATGGATTTGTGGTGCTTCACACCAGCCTGGTCCTGTCTCCAGGCTGGGAAGGGTTTTTTTAGAAATGGGCATCCCTGGGGAGGCTTGAGGAGCAGCTGGAGGCACCAGGAACAGATGGAGCTGGTTCCTGGTGGAGCTGCATTCCCTGATCCATCACTTTGTTGGGAATTTTACCCTGGGATACTGCTAATCCATAAATTTGTGGTGCTTCATTCCGTCCTGATCCTGTCTCCAGGCTGGGAAGGGTTTTTTTTAGGAATGAGCATCCCTGGGGCTTCTTGAGGAGCTGCTGAAGTCACCAGGAGCAGATGGAGCCAGTTCCTGGTAGAGCTGGTCCACCACTCTGTTGGGAATTCTACCCTGGGATACTGCTAATCCATGGATTTGTGATGCTTTATTCCATCCTGTCTCCAGGTTTGGCAGGAATTTTTTTAGGAATGGGCATCCCTGGGGAGCCTTGGGGAACAGCTGAAGGCACCATGAGCAGATGGAGCCGGTTCCTGGCAGAGCTCTGTCCCTGGTCCACCACTTTGCTGGGAATTCTACCCTGGGATATCGCTAATCCATGGATTTGTGGTGCTTCACTCCAGCCTGGTCCTGTCTCCAGCTGGGCAGGATTTTTTAGGTATGGGCATCCCTGGGTAGCCTTGGGAGGCACCAGAAGGAGATGGAGCTGGTTCCTGGTGGAGCTGGTCCTCCAATCTGTTGGGAATTCTACCCTGGGATACTGCTAATCCATGGATTTGTGGTGCTTCATTCCATCCTGATCCTGTCTCCAGGCTGGGAAGGGTTTTTTTAGGAATGAGCATCCCTGGGGAACCTTGGGAAGTAGCTGGAGGCACCAGGAACAGACGGAGCCGGTTCCTGGTGGAGCTCTGATTCCTGGTCCACCACTCTGTTGGGAATTCTACCCTGGGATGCTGCTAATCCATGGATTTGTGGGGCTTCATTCCATCCTGATCCTGTCTCCAGGCTGGGAAGGGTTTTTTTAGGAATGAGCATCCCTGGGGCTTCTTGAGGAGCTGCTGAAGTCACCAGGAGCAGATGGAGCCAGTTCCTGGTAGAGCTGGTCCACCACTCTGTTGGGAATTCTACCCTGGGATACTGCTAATCCATGGATTTGTGGGGCTTTATTCCATCCTGTCTCCAGGCTGGGCAGGGTTTTTTTAGGAATGGGCATCCCTGGGGAGCCTTGGGGAACAGCTGGAGGCACCAGGAGCAGATGAAGCTGGTTCCTGGTGGAGCTCTGTCCCTGGTCTACCATGCTGTTGGGAATTCTACCCTGGGATACTGCTAATCCATGGATTTTTGGTGCTTCAATCCATCCTGATCCTGTCTCCAGGCAGGGCAGGTGTTTTTTTAGGAATGGGCATCCCTGGGGAGCCATGGGAGACACCAGGAGCAGATGGAGATGGTTCCTGGTGGAGCTGGTCCACCCCTTTGTTGGGAATTCTACCCTGGGATATCACTAATCCATGGATCTGTGGTGCTTCACTGCAGCCTGGTCTTGTCTCCAGGGATTTTTTTCAGGAATAAGCATCCCTGGGGAGTCTTGGGTTGGTTCTGGTTTGGATCTCCCAGTCTGGCCATGACCATCCCAGGTGGCCATGGGGACACGAAGGGACCTGGCAGTGGCCGTGTCCAAGCTCCATCTCAAGCTTCTCATGGATCACAGAATCCTGGAATGCCTTGGGTGGGAAAGGACCTTAAAACTCCTCCCATTCCACTTCCAGGGTGCTCCAACCCCAATGTTCAACCTGGCCTTGGACGCTCCCAGGGATCCAGAGGCAGCTACAGCTTCTCTGGGAATTCCAGCCCCGCCAGGAATTCCTTCCCGAAATCCCACATCCAATCTTTGATCTAAACCTCCTTGGATGAACCAGCCCCAGGTAAATTCCTCTCCCTTTTCCATGTGGCCATCCCCAACTTGCTCCAGGTGGCAGCAAATTCAGGTTTGGAGCTTTCAAGTATTTTTCTCCCTAAAATATTTCCCTTTTTTCCCTAAAATCTTTCCATTTTTTCTCCCTAAAATATTTCCTTCTATTCTCCCTAAAATCTTTCCCTTTTTCTCCCTAAAATCTTTCCCTTTTTCTCCCTAAAATCTTTCCCTTTTTCTCCCTAAAACATTTCCCTTTTTCTCCCTAAAATACTTCCTTTTTTCTCCCTAAATATTTTCCTTTTTTCCCCTAAAATATTTAAAATATTTCCTTTTTTTTTCCTAGAATCTTTCCTTTCTTTCCACCTAAAATATTTCCCTTTTTCTCCCTAAAATACTTCCTTTTTTCTCCCTAAATATTTTCCTTTTTTCCCCTAAAATATTTAAAATATTTCCCTTTTTTTCCCCTAAAATCTTTCCTTTCTTTCTACCTAAAATATTTCCCTTTTTCTCCCTAAAATCGTCCCTTTTTCTCCCTAAAATATTTCTTTTTTTCTCGCTAAAGTAGTTCCTTTTCCTCTCCTTATTTCCCTTTTTTCTCCCTAAAACCTTTCCTTTATATCTCCCTAAAATATTTCCCTTTTCCCCCCTAAAATATTTCCCTTTTTTTTCCCTGAAATCGTTCCTTTTCTTCTCCTTTTTCTGCCTAAAATCTTTCCTTATTTTCTCCCTAAAAATTTCCCTTTTTCTCCCTAAAAATTTCCCTTTTTTCTCCCTAAAATAGTTCCCTTTTTTCTCCTTATTTCCACTTTTTTCTCCCTAAAATCTTTCCTTTATATCTCCCTAAAATATTTCCCTTTTTTCCCTTAAAATATTTCCCTTTTTTGTCCCTGAAATCGTTCCTTTTCTTCTCCTTATTTCCCTTTTTTCTGCCTAAAATCTTTCCTTATTTTCTCCCTGAAATCTTTCCTTTTTTCTCCCTAAAAATTTCCCTTTTTTCTCCCTAAAATCGTTCCTTTTCTTCTCCTTATTTCCCTTTTTTCTCCCTAAAATCTTTCAATTTTATCTCCCTAAAATCTTTCATTTTTTTCTCCCTAAAATCTTTCCCTTTTTCTTCCTAAAATCTTTACTTTTTTTCCCCTATAATATTTCCCTTTTTCTCCCAAAAAACCTTTCCCTGCATTCCTAATGGAATCCAATCCATGAGATTTCTTTGCTCCCGTGGTCTTCTAAAAGCTCAGATTTGGACAAAGCAATTTGGGAGGAAAAAAAAAAAAAAAAGAAAAGAAAAAAGCCAAAAAGCAATTCCCAGTTCATTCTCCTGGAAAATGCCTCTTTTGAAAACCCATCATCTGCTGACAAGATAAAATACAAGGAAAAAAAGCACTTTTCCACCTCCACTCCGCTTCCATGGAGAAATTATCTGTTATTTTGGGTTCAAAACCAACTGATTTTAGTTTAAAAAAAAAAGAAATAAAAGAAAAATAAAATAAAATGTTAAAAACTGGGGAGTGGTGAAATTTCTCACAGAAATTTCCCTGTTTATGTTTACGAGGAGGTGCAGCCTCACCTCCCTGCTCCAAACAAGGGGATGCTGGAAGGGTGGAAAATCCAAGATTTGGGAAAAGAGGGACAATTCCAGAGGGATTCTGTGCATCCCGCACGTGACAGCCGAAGGGTGACTCAGTCCCAGCTGGGAATGGAGCTCTGGGGGAAGGTTTTGATTGATTTATCTTCTTCTTTTTTGGCAAAATTCAAATTTGAGTCAATCACACCTAATTTTCCTCCCTGTAGCCCCCCCAAAACTATTGGAGAATGTAAAAATACAAAACCAGGAAAATTAGGAGAAAAAACAAGGATCAAAGTTGGAATGTTCAGTTTTCATTTTGGGGTTAAAATCTCCTTTTCCAGCTGGATTTAGGAGTTAAAAACCCCTTTTAATGCAGGAAAAATTAAGGATATAACAAAGTGAAATATCTGTGGGATGAGTGGGATCGTGCCTTGGAAGGGCAATTAGGAGGTGTGGGTTGGAATTAGGAGAAATTCCTGTTGGAAATAATGGAATGGGAAAGAAATGAAGAAGGTGAAAAATCCCCGCAGAGCTGGGAGGGGTTGATCTTTCCCTGGGGATTTTAAATTGATTTTTTATGGATTTTTTTTCCCCCTACTGCTTGAGAGAAAAATTAATTCTGAGCCATCCTGGCTTTGCTGTTGTAGGAGAATGGACACGGCCAGAATTTTGCTGCTGGCTCTGGCATTCCTGGAGTTTTTAATCTCCAGGCAGAGGCAATAAAGTCAGGAGGGAGAGTGGGAGCAGCCAGGGATGGTTCTCAGAAAAAAAAAAAAAGAAAATTATTTCCAACTTTTTCTTGGGGTTCCATCAGGGAAAAATGAGGCTGTTCCCAGAAACTGCCTCGGGATGGTGGGAAAGGATCTTAAATCCCATCCCATTCCAATCCTGACACATCCCACCATCCCAGGATGATCCAAATCCACCCTTGGGCACTGCCAGGGATTCTCTGGGAATTCCAGCCCAGCCAGGAATTCCTTCCCAAGATCCCACCATCCCAAGCTCCCCTTTCCCACTGGAAGCCATTCCCTGCCTCCCTCCAGCCCTTGCCCAAATCCCAGCTCTCCTGGAGCCCCTTGGGGATGGGGAAGCGGCTCCAAGGATTCCCTGGATCCTTCCCTGATCCAGCTGCACATTCCCAGCTCTCCCAGCCTGGCATTGGATCCAGCCCCATCCTGATTCCTCTCTGGGGAGGAATTTCGGGAACAAAGGGTTCACTCGGAATCTCAGGACTCCAGGAAGGGTCTCCCTTCCCTTTTCCATCCCTGAATTCCATAAAAATCCCTTGGGATGGATCCTGAGTGTCCTTGATCCCAGAATCCCGGAATAGGTTTGGGATGGGATCCATGGACCTTCAGTTCCATCCCAGAGACACTTCCCACCATCCCAGGGTGATCCAAATCCACCCTTGGACACTGCCAGGGATTCTCTGGGAATTCCAGCCCAGCCAGGAATCCCTTCCCAAGATCCCACCATCCCAACCTCCCCTTTCCCACTGGAAGCCATTCCCTGCCTCCCTCCAGCCCTTGCCCAAATCCCAGCTCTCCTGGAGCCCCTTGGGGATGGGGAAGTGGCTCCAAGGATTCCCTGGATCCTTCCCTGATCCAGCTGCACATTCCCAGCTCTCCCAACTCCGTGCTCTCCTTTGGACTCTGACTGTTTTCCCAAACCCTTGGATCACATGGAAAATCCCTGAGGCACCTCCTCACCTGGAATCCCAAAATTTCCACACCCCTCTGAGAAAATCAGGATGAGAAACCCCCCCGAGTCCGGGAGCGCAACCCTCATCCCGAGGGGAAAATGTCCCCCCTTTTTGGAAAAAAATCTCCCTCTTTTTGGACAAAATCTCCCTCTTTTCGGAGCAGCCGCCGCTTCCCTCGCTGCATTCCCATCTCCCGGGAGCCGTTTCCCATGGAAACGGAGTTTAGGAACCGGCTTGGAGACGCAGCTATTTCTGATCCTGATATCCAACCCTGGGGGTTCCATTAAAAATCAGCTTTCCCCCCCGGCTTTTTCCCGGGAAGCCGCTGCCTCATCCAGCACCATGGACAGGGACGGAGGAGAGGAATTCTTGGAATTGTCAGGGAGGAGAGCAGGATTTCATTAAGCGGCTTCTCCTGGCGGGGGGATGGAGAGATGGAAACAATAAAAACCAGGAATGCTGTCCTGAGGAGGGAGGGGAAGTGCTTGGGAAAAATAATTCCAGCTGCTCTCGGGGTTATTGGGAATTTGCCTGATGAAAATCGTCCTCCAAGGGAGGAAAATACCGAATTTTTAGGATTCTTTGGGGTCACAAAGGGCAGAGAGGGAAATCAATGGATGGAAGTTGAATCCCCCCAAATTCCAGGTGGTAAAGTAATTCCTGATGGCCTCCAGGCCTGGCCAGGAATTGGGAAGGAGGGAAATGAATGGATGGAAGTTGAATCCTCCCAAATTCCAGGTGGTAAAGTAATTCCTGATGGCCTCCAGGCCTGGCCAGAAATTGGGATGGGGGGAAATGAATGGATGGAAGTGGAATCCTCCCAAATTCCAGGTGGTAAAGTAATTCCTGATGGTCTCCAGGCCTGGCCAGGGCTTGGGATGGAGGGAAATCAATGGATGGAAGTTGAATCCTCCCAAATTCCAGGTAGTAAAGTAATTCCTGATGGTCTCCAGGCCTGGCCAGGAATTTGGATGGAGGGAAATGAATGGATGGAAGAGGAATCCTCCCAAATTCCAGGTGGTAAAGTAATTCCTGATGGTCTCCAGGCCTGGCCAGGAATTGGGATGGAATCCTGGAATCCCAGACTGGTTTGGGTGGGAAGGGACCTTAAATCCCATCTCATTCCAACCCTGACGATTCCCACCGTCCCAGGCTCCTCCAAGCCCCGTCCAACCTGGCCGTGGACATTCCCAGGGATGCAGGGGTGGCCACAACTTCTCTGGGAATTCCAGCCCAGCTCCTTCCCACCCTCCCAGCCAGGAATTCATTCCCAATATCCCACTTATCCCTGCTCTCTGCCACGGGATGGAACTGGATGAGCTTTAAGGTCCCTTTCAGCCCAGACCATTCCATGATTCCATGATAAAGGACACTCAGAATCCATCCAAAACAATTTCTGTGGAAGTGTGGGATCTAAAAGAGAGGAAGGAGGAAGGGAGACCCTTCCTGGAGTACCAAGATTCCCCTTGTTCCAGAAATTCCTTCCCAGAGAGGAGTCGGGATGGGGGTGCATCCAATGCCAGGCTGGGAGATCTGGGAATGTGCAGCTGGATCAGGAAAGGATCCAGGGAATCCTTGGAGCCACTTCCCCATCCCCAAGGGGCTCCAGGAGAGCTGGGATTTGGGCAAGGGCTGGAGGGAGGCAGGGAATGGCTTCCAGTGGGAAAGGGGAGCTTGGGATGGTGGGATCTTGTGAAGGAATTCCTGGCTGGGCTGGAATTCCCAGAGAATCCCTGGATCCCTGGCAGTGTCCAAGGAAAGGTTGGATTTGGATAACTCTGGGATGGTGGGAGCTGTTGGGGTTGGAATGGGATGGCATTTAAAGTCCTTTCCCACCCAACCCCATCTGGAATTCCGTGATTCCATCCTGGGCTCTGCTTCTCCCTCTCCATGTTCGGATCAAACCGGGTCCATCCCTGCTTTTTCCCCATCCCAAACTTTCTTTTCCAACCCGAGTTTCCCTTTGCACCCTCCGGACATTCCCGGCCGCCTCGTCCCTTCAGAGCAGGAATAACGGGATCAAGGCAAGAAACACCAATATCCCTGTTCCCACAGATGCCACAGACACAGAGATCCGGGAATGATGGGAATGTTGGCCTCGGTGACCCACCTGGATGGCGGAATTGTTGTCATCGATGAGCGTGTCCGTCACCTCCAGCTGCCCTTCCGCCACCACCTTCTGCAGGACCATCCGGAACGTCCCGATGAGCCTGTGGAGCAAAGGATAGGAAATCCCGGGAATTGTCACCCACTGGGACAGGAAATCCCGGGAGTTCTCACCCACCGGGACAGGAAATCCCGGGAGTTGTCACCCACCAGGAGAGGAAATCCCGGGAGTTCTCACCCACCGGGACAAGAAATCCCGGGAGTTGTCACCCACCAGGACAGGAAATCCCGGGACAGGAAATCCCAGAAGTTGTCACCCACCGGGACAGGAAATCCCGGGAGTTCTCACCCACCGGGACAGGAAATCCCAGGAGTTCTCACCCACCGGGACAGGAAATCCCAGGAGTTGTCACCCATCAGGACAGGAAATCCCGGGAGTTCTCACCCACCAGGATGGGAAATTCTGGGAGTTCTCACCCACCACGACAAGAAATCCTGGGAGTTCTCACCCACCGGGAGAGGAAATCCCGGGAGTTCTCACCCACTGGGACAGGAAATTTTGGGAGTTCTCACCCACCAGGACAGGAAATCCCAGGAGTTGTCACCCATCAGGACAGGAAATCCTGGGAGTTCTCACCCACCAGGACAGGAAATCCCGGGAGTTCTCACCCACCGGGACAGGAAATCCCAGGAGTTCTCACCCACCGGCAGAGGAAATCCCAGGAGTTCTCACCCACTGGGACAGGAAATCCCGGGAGTTCTCACTCACCAGGACAGGAAATCCCAGGAGTTGTCACCCACCACGACAAGAAATCCCAGGAGTTCTCACCCACCGGGACAGGAAATCCTGGAAGTTCTCACCCACCAGGACAGGAAATCCCAGGAGTTGTCACCCACCGGGAGAGGAAATCCCAGGAGTTGTCACCCACCGGGACAGGAAATCTTTGGAGTTGTCACCCACCAGGACAGGAAATCCTGGGAGTTCTCACCCACCGGGACAGGAAATCCCAGGAGTTGTCACCCACCGGGACAGGAAATCTTTGGAGTTGTCACCCACCGGGACAGGAAATCCCGGGAGTTCTCACCCACCAGGACAGGAAATCCTGGGAGTTCTCACCCACCGGGACAGGAAATCCCAGGAGTTCTCACTCACCAGGACAGGAAATCCCGGGAGTTGTCACCCACCATGACAAGAAATCCCGGGAGTTCTCACCCACTGGGACAGGAAATCCCAGGAGTTCTCACCCACTGGGACAGGAAATCCCAGGAGTTGTCACCCACCGGGACAGGAAATCCCAGGAGTTGTCACCCACCGGGAGAGGAAATCCCGGGAGTTGTCACCCACCAAGACAGGAAATCCTGGGAGTTCTCACCCACCGGTACAGGAAATCCCGGGAGTTCTCACCCACTGGGACAGGAAATCCTGGGAGTTCTTACCCACCAGCACCGGGTTTTCACAGGAAAAGGGACTTGCTTCCCGTTTTCCTTAGGAAGAGGGAGAGGTGAGATTCCAGATCACGCTCAGTGGAAGTGATGGAAAAAGGAGAAGCCGAGAGAGGAACCATTCCAAGGGAATAGGAAAGAAGGAGATTTGGGAACCATCATTCTTGAATTCCTGGGATGCCACTGAGGGATCCCAAAGTGGCCTTTTCCATGTGGAATGTCCACAGTGGATGCTTCTAACTTTGTTGTATCCCTGATTTTCCATGCTGGCAACTCAATCAAGGAGCAGGGGCTGCCCCTCATCCATCTGCACCAGGTCATGGAATCATGGAATGCCTTGGGTGGGAATGGACCTTGGAGCTCATCCCAATTCCTTCCACCATCCCAGGTGGCTGCAAGCTCCAATGATGTGAAGGGATTGTTCCCAAAATCCAACCTGAACCTCCCTGAGCCCATTCCCTCTCATCCTGTCCCTGTTCCCTGGGAGCAGATCCCGATTCCTTCTGGCTCCTCCCAGGGATTTGTGCAGAGGGGGCGAGCCCTGGCACAGGTTCCCCAGAGAAGCTCCTGTCCTTCCTGGGATCCTTCCCAAGCCGCTTCACCCCGGCAGGATCCAAGCAGGACGGAATTAAAAATTCAGGACCTGTCTGTGCCGCCGTTCAATTCCGAGTGCTGCATAATTCATCAGGGCCCTGCTCCCTCCCTTCCCCGCCGTTTCTGCTGATGGAAAAAAGGGAAATTTTCTGGGTCATCTGTAATTTTATCAGCCCTGAGGAGCAGCTCCGGTTTCCAACCCCAGCCAGGCTGGTTCTGTACGTGGAGCTCGCTCAAATCCCGGGATCAGGGATCCGGGATGCTCCAAACCCTGGGACACACCAGGATTTGCCCTTGTGGTGCATCCCAACTCCCAGGGATGCCTGAGGGGATTCCAGGGACACTGTGGGGATGGTGAATCCCATGAATCCGCTCAGGCTTTGCCAGCACTGCAGTTTTCCAAGGGCCAGAATTCCAGGTGTCTGAGCCAAGAGCATCCTCTAGCCCAGGAAATCCCGTTTTCCCTCCTCTGCTCCCTCAGCCTTTGGATAATGTTTGATCCGTGGGCAAGGTCTGCTTCTGAAGCCAGGGAGAGGCTCTTTGTTGGGAATGGCATGTCCATCCATGGATCCATGGATCCATCCCTCCATCCATCCATTCAAGGATCCATGGATCCATCTATGCATCCATGGACCCATGCATCCTTAGATCCATCCATGGATCCATCCATCCATCCATCCATCCATCCATCCATCCATCCATCCATCCATCCATCCATCCATCCATCCATCCTTCTCTCCGTGGACCCATCCATGGATCCACCCATCCATCCGTCCATAGATCTGTCCATGGATCCATCCATCCACCCATCCATCCATCAATCTGTCCATGGATCCATCCATCCATCCATCCATCATCCATCCATCCATCCATCCATCCATCCATCCATCCATCCATCCATCCATCCATCCATCCATCCATCTATCCATCCATCCATCCATCCATCCATCCATCCACCCCTCATTCCATCCATCCCCAGAACTGACAAGAGCCAAATCCTGGCACCTCCATCCCAGTTTGTTCCCCACTTCCGGAAACCCCTGGAAAAGTGGGATAAGGAAAGCAGAGGGATTCTGCACCTTTTGGCCTCTTTTCCAGGGAATTATCCTGCTGAACCCTCATGGAATTGTCCAAGGCCAGGTTGGATGGGGCTTGGAGCACCCTGGCACGGTGGAAGGTGCCCGTTCCAATTTGGATCCTGCAGCTTTTCCTCGGATTTCCAAACCCCTGCTTGGGCAATTCTGATTCATTCCAGCTCCTCCCTCTTGCAGCTCCTCCCTGGAGTTTTCTCTGGAGCCTTTTTTCCCCCTCTCCAGCCAAATTTCATTTTCATCCGGAATTGTCTCAGGCTGTGGAATTGGAGCTTCCAAAATCAATTTCCTCCTAATTATCCCCTTCCCGCCACTTTGCAGGAGCCCTTAATTACTCCAGGTTCATTTTTCCCTGGAACACCTGGAGAAATGTGGGACACTCCAGCTGCTCCAGCTCAGGGCTAAAAGTTGCTCCAGCCAAGTTTGTTCCCC
>CM019903.1:113023852-113044861 GCA_009764595.1 Geothlypis trichas | reverse complement strand
TGGGAAATCCCAAGAAAATTGCATCCCAGGATCCTTCCCAACATTCCAGCAGGGAATGGTGACATTTTCTCCCTCTTCCCTCCCTCTATCCCAAATTTTGGGGCTCCTCCTCCCTCCATCCTGAATTTTGAGGCTCCCTTTTCCTCCATCCCAAATTTTAGGGCTTCTCCTCCCTCTATCCCAAATTTTGGGGCTTCTCCTTCCTCCATCCCAAATTTTGGGGCTCCTCCTCCCTGTTCCCAAATTTTGGGGCTTCTCCTCTCTCCATCCCAAATTGTGGGTTCCTCCTCCATCCCAAATTTTGGAGTTCCCCTCCCTCCATCCCAAATTTTAGGGTGTTTCCTTCCTTTTTCCCAAATTTTGGGTCTCCTCCTCCCTGTTCCCAAATTTTGGGGTTCCTCCTCCCTCCATCCCAAAGTTTGGGGCTTCTCCTCCCTCCATCCCAAATTTTGGGGCATTTCCTCCCTTCATCCCAAATTTTGCGCCTCCTCCTCCCTCCATCCCAAATTTTAGGGCTTCTCCTTCCTTTTTCCCAAATTTTGGGGCTCTCTCTCCCTCTATCCCAAATTTTGCAGCTTCTCCTCCCTCCATCCCAAATTTTAGGGCGTTTCCTCCCTCTATCCCAAATTTTGGGTCTCCTCCTCCCTCTATCCCGAATTTTGAGGCTCCCTTTTCCTCCATCCCAAATTTTGGGTCTCCTCCTCCCTCCATCCCAAATTTTGGGGCTCCTCCTCCCTGTTCCCAAATTTCGGGGTTCCACCTCCATCCATCCCAAATTTTGGGGCTTCTCCTCCCTCCATCCCAAAATTTAAGGGTGTCTCCTTCCTTTTTCCCAAATTTTGGGGCTCCTTCTCCCTCCATCCCAAATTTTGGGGCGTTTTCTCCCTCCATCCCAAATTTTGGGCCTCCTCCTCCATCCATCCCAAATTTTGGGGCTCCCTCTTACACCATCCCAAATTTTAGGGTGTTTCCTCCCTCCATCCCCAATTTTGGGGCATTTCTTCCCTCCATCCCAAATTTTGGGGCTCCTCCTCCCTCCATCCCAAATTTTGGGGCTCCTCCTCCTTCCATCCCAAATTTTGGGACTCCTCCTCCCTCCATCCCGAATTTTGGGCCTCTTCCTCCCTCTATCCCAAATTTTGGGACATTTCCTCCCTCCATCCCAAATTTTGGGCCTCCTCCTCCCTGTTCCCAAATTTTGGGGTTCCTCCTCCCTCTATCCCGAATTTTGGGGCATTTCCTCCCTCCATCCCCAATTTTGGGGCTCCTCCTCCCTGTTCCCAAATTTTGGGATTCCTCCTCCCTCCATCCCAAATTTTGGGGCTCCTCCTCCATCCATCCCAAATTTTGGGGCTCCCTCTTACACCATCCCAAATTTTGGGGCATTTCCTCCCTCCATCCCAAATTTTGGGGCTCCTCCTCCATCCATCCCAAATTTTGAGGCTCCCTCTTACACCATCCCAAATTTTGGGGCGTTCCTTCCCTCCATCCCAAATTTTGAAGTCTCTAATTCCCGATTTTTCCCCCCTTTCAGCTCCTCCCGGAGAAGGAGACGGATTACAGTGAGTTCCTCCCGATTCCCACCCCGGAATTCCCACCTGGAATTTCCCTCGGGAATGTTTCCCCTGGATCCCCCCACGACTGAAAATCCCATTTTTTTCCTAAACTGGAAAATTTGGGATTGGGATCCCAGGGGGAGGTTGGATGCAGATCCCGGGGGCTTTGTGGCATTCCCGGAATTTTCTGGAATGATTTTTCCTCGTTTTTTTTCCCAGCGCAATTCACGGGGCCCCCCCAGAAGCCTCCGAGACTTGGGGCTCAGGTAAGGCCTGGGATGGATCCGGATCCCTCTGGAATCCACGGGGTGGGAATTTTTCCCGGCCATTCCCAGCTCCAGAGAGGTGGGATGGGATCGGGATCAGGGCTGGGACCCACCGGGAAATCCCAAAAAATTCCAGGGTGGTTTGGGACCTTCAAGATCCTGGGGTGATCCAACTTTTCCTTGGACATTCCCAGGGATCCAGGGATTCTCTGGATACAGGAATTCCTTCCCATGTTCCCAAAATCCCAAAATCTCAAAATCTCAAAATCCCGACCCTCTGGCCATGGTGGGAGCCGTTCCCTGTCCTGCCATTCCAGGCCCTTTTCCCAAATCCCTCTGGATTGGATCCATCCCCATCCCGATTCCTCCTTGAGAAGGAATTTTGGGATCCAGGGATTTCACTGGGAATTGGGGACTCCAGGAAGGGTCTCCCTTCCCTTTTCCATCCCCAAATTCCATAAAAATCCCTCGGGATGGATCCTGAGGGTCCTGGATCCCTGAATCCTGGAATGGTTTGGGATGGGATCCATGGACCTTCAGTCCCAATTCCCATGATCCCAGGGTGCTCCAAGTCCACCCTTGGACATTCCCAGAGATTCTCTGGGAATTCCAGCCCAGCCAGGAATTGCTTCCCAAGATCCCAAGGGAAGGAGCCTCCAACCCCACCCCATTCCATGGTCACAGAATTCGCTTCTCCCAGTTTGCTCCAAGCCCCATCCCCAAATTCCATAAAAATCCCTCGGGATGGATCCTGAGTGTCCTGGATCCCAGAATCCCAGAATGGTTTGGGATGGGATCCATGGACCTTCAATCCCATTCCAATCCCAATCCTGGGGTGGTCCAACCTTTCCTTGGACACTGCCAGGGATCCAGGGATTCTCTGGGAATCCCTTCCCAAGATCCCAAGGGAAGGAACCTCCAAGCCCACCCCATTCCATGGCCATGGAATTCCAGGTTCCTCCAATCCCCATCCTAACCTTTCCCAGAGGTGCAACCACCACAACCCCTGTGGACAGATGTCCATCTTTCCCCAGTTTGCCTGGAATTCCTGATCCCGTTATCCCTGTTATCCTAGAATTCCCGGAATTCCTGATCCCATTATCCCAGTGAACCCTGTTATCTGGGAATCCCTGATCCCATTATCCCTGTCATCCCGGCATTTGTGATCCCGTTATCCCGGAATTTCTGATCCTGTTATCCCAATTTCCCCCTGTTATCCACGAATTCCTGATCCTGTTATCCCTGTTATCCTGGAATTCCCCATCCTGTTATCCCTGTTATCCCAGGATTCCTGATCCCATTATCCTGGTTATCCCCGTTTTCCCTGTTAACCTGGAATTTCTGATCCCATTCCCCCTGTTATCCCATTATCTCCGTTATCCCCGTTATCCCCATTATCCCTGTTATCCCGTTATCCCCGTTATTCCATTATCCCATTATCCTGTTATCCCTGTTATCCCTGTTATCCCCATTATCCTGTTATCCCGGTTATCCCTGTTATCCCTGTATCCCCGTTATCCCTGCTATCCCGTTATCCCTGTTATCCCATTATTCCAGTTATCCCGTTATCCTGGAATTCCCATTATCCCTGGAATTCCTGATCCTGTTATCCCCGTTATCCCCATTATCGCCATTATCCCATTATCCCCATTATCCCGTATCCCTGTTATCCCGCTATCCCCGTTATCCCCGTTATCCCATTATCCCCGTTTTCCCTGTTAACCTGGAATTCCCGTTATCCCTGGAATTCCTGATCCCGTCATCCCCGTTATCCCATTATCCCTGTCATCCCCGTTATCCCTGTTATCCCTGTTATCCCATTATCCCCATTATCCCCATTATCCCCATTATCCCTATTATCCCTGTTATCCCCGTTATCCCTGTTATCCCTGTTATCCCATTATCCCGTTATCCCTGTTATCCCATTATCCCTGTTATCCCGTTATCCCATTATCCCCGTTATCCCTGTTATCCCATTTTCCCTGTTATCTCGTTATCCCATTATCCCCGTTATCCCTGTTATCCCATTATCCTGTTATCCCATTCCCCCCATTATCCCCATTATCCCCATTATCCCCATTATCCCTGTTTTATCCCTGTTATCCCGCTATCCCCATTATCCCTGTTATCCTGGAATTACCGTTATCCTGTTATCCCATTATCCCCATTATCCCATTATCCCATCATCCCATTATCCCATTTATCCAGTTATCCCCATTATCCTGTTAGCCCTGTTATCCCTGCTATCCTGTTATCCCTGTTATCCCATTATCCCCGTTATCCCTGTTATCCCATTATCCCCATTATCCCAGTAATCCCCATTATCCTGTTATCCCATTATCCCCATTATCCCCATTATCCCATTATCCTCCTTATCCCCATTATCCCCATTATCCCATTACCCCTGTTATCCCCATTATCCCATTATCCCCATTATCCCATTATCCCTGTTATCCCATTATGCCCGTTATCCCCATTATCCCGTTATCCCTCTTATCCCCATTATCCCATTATCCCCGTTACCCCATTATCCCGTTATCCTGGAATTCCCGTTATCCCTGGAATTCCTGATCCCATTATCCCTGTCATCTCGGAATTCCTGATCCCATTATCCCCGTTATCCCTGTTATCCCATTATCCCGTTATCCCATTATCCCCATTATCCCGTTATCCCCATTATCCCCATTATCCCATTATCCCATTATCCCATCATCCCCATTATCCCCATTATCCCGTTATCCCCATTATCCCATTATCCCCATTATCCCTGTTATCCCATTATCCCCATTATCCCCATTACCCCATCATCCCCATTATCCCCATTATCCCCATTATCCCGTTATCCCCATTATCCCGTTATCCCCATTATCCCATTATCCCATTATCCCATTATCCCCATTGTCCCATCATCCCCGTTATCCCCATTATCCCATCATCCCCATTATCCCGTTATCCCCATTATCCCATCATCCCCATTATCCCGTTATCCCCATTATCCCTGTTATCCCTGTTATCCCTGTTATCCCCGTTATCCTGAAATTCCCGTTATCCCTGGAATTCCTGGAATTCCTGATCCCGTTATCCCTGTTATCCCGGAATCCCTGTTATCCCGTTATCTCCATAATCCCTTTATCCCTGTTATCCCCTTATCCCCATTATCCCATTATCCCCGTTATCCCCGTTATCCCCATTATCCCTGTTATCCCATTATCCCCGTTATCCCATTATCCCATCATCCCCATTATCCCCATTATCCCCACTATCCCATTATCCCATTATCCCCATTATCCCATTATCCCCATTATCCCATTATCCCCGTTATCCCCATTATCCTGTTATCCCTGTTATCCCCATTATCCCAGTTACCCCATTATCCCCATTTTCCTTGTTATACCATTATCCCCCATTATCCCCATTATCCTGTTATCCCCATTATCCCTGTTATCCCTGTTATCCCCATTATCCCTGTTATCCCATTGTCCCCGTTATCCCTGTTATCCCATTATCCCCATTATCCCCATTATCCCCATTTTCCTGTTATCCCACTATCCCCGTTATCCCTGTTACCCCATTACCCCCGTTATCCTCATTATCCCGTTATCCCATTATCCCCATTATCCTGTTATCCCTGTTATCCCATTATCCCCATTATCCCCGTTATCCCAGTTATCCCATTATCCTGTCATCCCATTATCCCCATTATCCCATTATCCCCATTATCCCATTATCCCCATTATCCCATCATCCCCATTATCCCCATTATCCCCATTATCCCATCATCCCCATTATCCCCATTATCCCCATTATCCCCATTATCCCATCATCCCGTTATCCCCATTATCCCATTATCCCATTATCCCATTAACCCCATTATCCCATTATCCCCATTATCCCATCATCCCCATTACCCCCATTATCCCATTATCCCATTAACCCCATTATCCCATTATCCCATCATCCCCATTATCCCATTAACCCCATTACCCCATCATCCCCATTATCCCATTATCCCCGTTATTCCCGTTATCCCGTTTTTTTTCTCCCCCCCAGCCCATCCAGGCGGCGCCCACGGCTCGTCTGGACCGCTCGGGGGACGCGGTGTACGGGCACGTGACGGAGCTGGTGCGCGCCGTGCTGCAGCTCAAGGACGAGATCGGCCGCGCGCCGCCCGACGGGCACGTCCTGGCCGTCAAGGTGAGAAACCGGAATTCCCACCGGGAATTCCCGCGGGAAAACGGACAGGGAAGCGGGAATGGGATCCTGGTTGGATGCGGGGGGTTTGGGGAAGGGGGCGTGTCCGGGAGAACGGGGATTCCTGAATTTCTGGGTGGTCCGTTGGGTGGTTGGATGCATGGTGGGATCTCCAACATTCCCAGCTCCTCCATTGGCTCCTTGGATCCATGGTGGGAGAGTCTCCAACGTTTCCTGCATTGGATCCTTGGATCCATGGTGGGAGCAATTCCCAAATTTCCAACTCCTCCATTGGCTCCTTGGATCCATGGTGGGATCTCCAACATTCCCAGCTCCTCCATTGGGTCCTTGGATCAATGGTGGGATCTGCAACATTCCCAGCTCCTCTCTTGGGATCCTTGGATCCATGGTGGGAGCAATTCCCACATTCCCAGTTCCTCCTTGGGATCCTTGAACAAATTCCCAGCTCCTCCATTGGGTCCTTGGATCCATGGTGGGATCTTCAACACTTCCATCTCCTCCATTGGCTCCTTGAATCCATGGTGGGATCTCCAACATTTCCTACCTTGGATCCATGGTGGGAGCAATTCCCAAATTTCTAACTTCTCCCTTGGCTCCTTGGATCCATGGTGGGGTCTCCAACGTTCCCAGCTCCTCCATTGGGTCCTTGGATCCATGGTGGGACCAATTCCCCCATTCCCAGCTCCTCCTTGGGATCCTTGAACCAATTCCCAGCTCCTCCACTGGATCCTTGGATCCATGGTGGAAGAGTCTCCAACGTTTCCTGCATTGGATCCTTGGATCCATGGTGGGAGCAATTCCCACATTCCCATCTCCTCCCATGGATCTTGGGATCCATGGTGGGAGCAATTCCCAAATTTCCAACTTCTCCATTGGGTCCTTGGATCCATGGTGGGATCTTCAACACTTCCATCTCCTCCATTGGCTCCTTGGATCCATGGTGGAAGAGTCTCCAACATTTCCTCCCTTGGATCAATGGTGGGAGCAATTCCCAAATTTCCAACTTCTCCATTGGGTCCTTGGATCCATGGTGGAGTCTCCAACATTCCCTGTTCCTCTCTTGGGTCCTTGGATCCATGGTGGGACCCATTCCCACATTCCCAGCTCCTCCCATGGGTCCTTGGATCAATGGTGGGATCTCCAACATTCCCAGCTCCTCCTTGGGATCCTTGAACCAATTCCCAGTTCCTCCCATGGATCCTTGGATCTACCCTTGGGATCCACCCTTGGGATCCATCCTGGTGTGATACATCCTGATGGGATCCATCCTGGTGGAATCCATCCCTGGATCCATCCTGGTGGGATCCATCCCAGTGGGATCCAACTTTGAGATCCATCCTGGTGGGATTCACCCTTGGGATCCATCCTGGTGGGATCCATCCTGGTGGGAGCCATCCCTGGATCCATCCTGGTGAGATCCATCCCGGTGGGATCCACCCTTGGGATCCACCCTTGGAATCCATCCCTGGATCCATCCTGGTGGGTCCATCCTGGTGGGACCCATCCTGGTGGCATCCATCCCTGGATCCATCCTGGTGGGATCCATCCCTGGATCCATCTTTGGATCCATCCCAACCCTTCCATCCTGAGATCCATCCCCAAATCCATCCCTGGATCCATCCTGGTGAGGTCCATCCTGGTGGGATCCATCCCTGGATCCATCTTGGTGGGATCCACCCTGGTGGGATCCATTCTTGAATCCATCCTGGTGGGTTCCATCCTGGTGGGATCCATCCCTGGATCCATCTTTGGATTCATCCCAACCCTTCCATCGTGAGATCCATTACAGACCCATCCTTGGGATCCATCCTGGTGGGATCCACCCTTGGGATCCACCCTGGAGAGATCCATCCTGGTGTGATACATCCTGGTGGAATCCATCCCTGGATCCATCCTGGTGGGATCCACCCTGGTGGGACCCATCCTGGTGGAATCCATCCATGCCCTGGGATCCATCCTGGTGGGATCCATCCTGGTGGGATCTATCTCTGGTGGGATCCATCCTGGTGGGATTCGTCCTGGTGGGATCCACCCTTGAGATCCATCCTGGTGGGATCCACCATTGGTATCCACCCTTGGGATCCATCCCTGGATCCATCCTGGTGTGATACATCCTGGTGGAATCCATCCTGGTGGAATCCATCCCTGGATCCATCCTGGTGGGATCCACCTCTGGATCCATCCTGGTGGGATCCACCCTGGGGTCCATCCTGGTGGGACCCATCATGGTGGGATCCATCCATGCCCTGGGATCCATCCCTGGATCCATCCTGGTGGGATCCATCCTGGTGGGATCCATCCCTGGATCCATCTTTGGATTCATCCCAACCCTTCCATCCTGAGATCCATTACAGACCCATCCTTGGGATCCATCCTGGTGGGATCCATCCTGGTGGGATCCATCCTGGTGGGATCCACCCTGGTGGGATCTATCTCTGGTGGGATCTATCTCTGGTGGGATCTATCTCTGGTGGGATCTATCTCTGGTGGGATCTATCTCTGGTGGGATCCATGCCGACGTTCTCCCGTCCCCGCAGACCATCGGCCTGTCCCTGCGGAAGTTGATCGGCAGCGTCGACGCCGTCCTGCCCGACCTCCCCTCCTCGTCCCGCACCGAGGTACCAACGGGGACATCCCCAAAATCCCCGCCCTGGAAAATTCCGGAAAATTCTGGGAATTCCTGGGAAAAAAATTAGGAATTTCCTGGAAAAATTTCCTGTGAAAAATCCAGAAGTTTCTGGGAAAAATTATGGGAGTTTTATGGAAGTATTCTGGAAGTTCCTGGCAAAAATTCTCTGGAAGTTCGTGGGGAAATTCCAGAGTTTTCTGGAAAAATTCGGTAGTTTCCTGGGAATTTCTTGGAAATTTTTCCAGAATTTTCTGGGAAAAATATGAAATTTCCTGGCAAAAAATTATTGTGGAAGTTACTGGGAAAATATTGGAATTTCCTGGGAAAATTCCAGAATTTCCTTGGAAAATTATTGGATTTTCTGGGAAAAAAAATCTGGAATTTTCTGGAAAAAAATTCTTGATTTTCCTTGGAAAATTCTGGTATTTCCTAGAAAAATACCATAATTTCCTGGGGAAAATTCTTGAAATTCCTGAGAAAATTTTGGATTTTTCTAGAAAAATTCTGGAATTTCCTGGGGAAAGTTCCTGTAAAAAAATCTGGAATTTCCTGAAAAAATCCATTATTTCCTAAAAAATTCTGGAATTTCCTGGGAAAATTCTGGAATTTTCTGGAAAAATTCTTTAATTTCCTTGAAAAATTCTGGTATTTCCGAGAAAAAAATCTTAATTTCCTGGGAAAATTCTTGAAATTTCTGGGGAAATTCCGGGAATATCCTGAAAAAAAATCCGGAGTTTCCTGGGGAAAATTCTGAACATTTATTGAGACATTTTGGATTTTTCTAGAAAAATTCTGGAATTTCCTGTGAAAATTTCCTGGTAAGATTCTGGAATTTTTGTAAGAATGTCCTGGGGGAAATTTTGGCATTTTCCAGAAAAATCCTTGAATTTTCTGGGAAAATCCTTGAATTTTCTGGAAAATAATCTGATTATGCTCTTTTAAAAATCCCAGAATTTTCTGGAAAAATTATTGAATTTTTCCACAAAAATCCCAGATTTCACTGGGAAAACGCTGGAATTTTTTTTAAAAAATCCCAGAAATTTCTGGAATAATCCCGGAATTTTCTGGAAAAATTTTCTGGGAAAAAAAATTCCCAGCGTTTTCCCAGTGAATTCTTGGATTTTTCTGGAAAAATTCAATAATTTTTCCAGAAAATTCCAGGATTATCCCAGAAATTTCTGGGATTTTTAAAAAATAAAATTCTAGCATTTTCCCAGTGAATTCTGGGATTTTTCTAGAAAAATTCAATATTTTTTTCCAGAAAATTCCAGGATTATCCCAGAAATTTCTGGGATTTTAAAAAAAATAAAATTCTAACATTTTCCCAGTGAATTCTGGGATTTTTCTGGAAAATTCAATATTTTTTTCCAGAAAATTCCAGGATTATTCCAGAAATTTCTGGGATTTAAAAAAAATAAAATTCTAACGTTTTTCCCAGTGAATTCTGGGATTTTTCTAGAAAAATTCAATAATTTTTCCAGAAAATTCCAGGATTATCCCAGAAATTGCTGGGATTTTTAAAAAATAAAATTCTAACGTTTTCCCAGTGAATTCTGGGATTTTTCTGGAAAAATTCAATAATTTTTCCAGAAAATTCCGGGATTTTCCCAGAAATTTTTGGGATTTTTCAAAAAATAAAATTCTATCGTTTTCCCAATGAATTCTGGGATTTTTCTAGAAAAATTCAATAATTTTTCCAGAAAATTCCAGGATTATCCCAGAAATTTCTGGGATTTTTAAAAAATAAAATTCTAACATTTTTCCCAATGAATTCTGGGATTTTTCTGGAAAAATTGAATATTTTTCCAGAAAATTCCAGGATTATTCCAGAAATTTCTGGGACTTTTAAAAAATAAAATTCTAACGTTTTTCCCAGTGAATTCTGGGATTTTTCTGGAAAATTCAATATTTTTTTCCAGAAAATTCCAGGATTATCCCAGAAATTTCTGGGATTTTTAAAAAATAAAATTCTAACGTTTTCCCAGTGAATTCTGGGATTTTTCTAGAAAAATTCAATATTTTTTTCCAGAAAATTCCGGTATTATCCCAGAAATTTCTGGGATTTTTTTTTAAAAAAAAATTCTAACGTTTTCCCAGTGAATTCTGGGGTTTTTCCGGAAAATTCAATATTTTTTTCCAGAAAATTCCAGGATTATCCCAGAAATTTCTGGGATTTTTAAAAAATAAAATTCTAACGTTTTCCCAGTGAATTCTGGGGTTTTTCTGGAAAATTCAATAATTTTTTCCAGAAAATTCCAGGATTATTCCAGAAGTTTCTGGGATTTTTAAAAAATAAAATTCCAGCGTTTTCCCAGTGAATTCTGGGATTTTTCTGGAAAATTCAATATTTTTTTCCAGAAAATTCCAGGATTATTCCAGAAATTTCTGGGATTTTTAAAAAATAAAATTCTAACCTTTTCCCAGTGAATTCTGGGATTTTTCTGGAAAATTCAATATTTTTTTCCAGAAAATTCCAGGATTATTCCAGAAATTTCTGGGATTTAAAAAAAAAAAAAATTCCATCATTTTCCATGAAATCTGGGATTTTTCTGGAAAAATTCAATAATTTTTCCAGAAAATTCCGGGATTATTCCAGAAATTTCTGGAATTTTTAAAAAATAAAATTCTAACGTTTTCCCAGTGAATTCTGGGATTTTTCTGGAAAATTCAATATTTTTTCCAGAAAATTCCGGGATTATTCCAAAAATTTCTGGGATTTTTTTAAAAAAAAATTCTTAACGTTTTTCCCAGTGAATTCTGGGATTTTTCCAGAAAAATTCAATAATTTTTCCAGAAAATTCCAGGATTATTCCAGAAATTTCTGGGATTTTTAAAAAATAAAATTCTAATGTTTTCCCAGTGAATTCTGGGATTTTTCTGGAAAAATTCCATAATTTTTCCAGAAAATTCCGGGATTATTCCAGAAATTTATGGGATTTAAAAAAAAAAAAATTCCAGCATTTTCCAGTGAAATCTGGGATTTTTCTGGAAAAATTCAATAATTTTTCCAGAAAATTCCAGGATCATTCCAGAAATTTATGGGATTAAAAAAAAAAAATCTCATCAGTTTCCCAGTGAATTCTGGGATTTTTCCAGAAAAATTCAATATTTTTTTCCAGAAAATTCCAGGATTATCCCAGAAATTTCTGGGATTTTTTTAAAAAAATTTCCAGCATTTTCCCAGTGAAATCTGGGATTTTTCTGGAAAATTCAATAATTTTTCCAGAAAATTCCGGGATTTTCCCAGAAATTTCTGGGATTTTTAAAAAATAAAATTCTAACGTTTTCCCAGTGAAATCCCGGGATTTTTCCGGAAAAAATATTGAATTTTCTGGAAAAAATACTGGAAAAATCATTGAATTTTCCAGAAAAACCCCAGAATTCACTGGGAAAACGCTGGGAATTTTTTTTTTTTAAAAATCCCAAAAAATTCTGGGACAATCCCGGAACTTTCTGGAACCCCTCCCGGCAGATCGAGGGCACGCAGCGGCTGCTGAACAAGGAGCTGGCGGCGCTGATCGGGAATTTTTTTTTTTCCCAGAAAATTTTTCCAGAAAATTCCAGGATTATTCCAGAAATTTCTGGGATTTTTAAAAAATAAAATTCTAACGTTTTCCCAGTGAAATCCCGGGATTTTTCCCGAAAAATTCTTGAATTTTCTGGAAAAAATCCTGGAAAAAATATTGAATTTTCCAGAAAAACCCCAGAATTCACTGGGAATTTTTTTTTTAAAAATCCCAAAAAATTCTGGGACGATCCCGGAACTTTCTGGAACCCCTCCCGGCAGATCGAGGGCACGCAGCGGCTGCTGAACAAGGAGCTGGCGGCGCTGATCGGGAAGATGCGGCTGGAGCAGCAGAACCGCGGCTCCTCGCTGGGCGCCGAGTTCCGGCGGCAGATGCTCGCGGCCTCGCACGCCCTGGCCGTGGACGCCAAGAACCTCCTGGACGCCGTGGACCAGGCCAAGCTCCAGGCCCACCTCGTCAAACCCTGCCCGGAGTGAGAACATCAGGATGGAAAGTTCTGGAAATGGGAGGAAAAGTTGGATTTTCCCAGCAGTTTTTCGGTTTTTCTGCTCTCCTTCTTCCTGTTCCTCCCCGTCCTCCTCGTGTCTTCTGAAGCTTCACGTCATGATTTGGAGAACTGGAGGGGTCTGGTGGAGTTTATTTGGAAAAAATTGAGGTTTTGGGGGTTTTAATTGGAAAAAATTGAGGTTTTTTGGGGTGTTTTCCTTGGAAAAATTGAGCGGTTTTTGGGGTGTTTTATTTGGAAAATTGACGGTTTTTTGGGCGATTTCATTGAGAAAAGATGGAAGTTTTTGGGGTTTAATTTGGAAAAAATTGAAGGTTTTCAGGGGTTTAATGTGGGAAAAAATTGAGGTTTTTTGGGGGTTTTATTTGGAAGAAATTGAAGTTTCTTGGGGGATTTTCCTTGGAAAAAAATTGAGGTTTTTGGGGGTTTTATTTGGAAGAAATTGAGGTTTCTTGGGGGATTTTTATTAGGAAACAATGGAAGATTTTTGGGGTTTTATTTGGAAAACATTGAGGTTTTTTGGGGGGTTTTATTTGGAAAAAATTGAGGGTTTTGGGGGGTTTTATTTGGAAGAAATTGGAGTTTCTTGGGGCATTTTATTTGGAAGAAATTGAAGTTTTTTAGGGGTTTAATTTGGAAAAAATTGAGGTTTTTTTCGGGGCTTTATTTGGAAGAAATTGAAGTTTCTTGGGGGATTTTTATTAGGAAACAATGGAAGATTTTTGGGGTTTTATTTGGAAAAAATTGAGGTTTTTGGGGGTTTTATTTGGAAAAAATTGAGCGATTTTTTGGGGGTTTTATTTGGAAGAAATGGAAGTTTTTGGGTTTTTGTTTGGAGAGGAGGCGCTGATGGGGAAGATGCGTTTGGCACGGCAGAACCACGGCTCTGGCCGTGGACGCCAAGAACCTCCTGGACGCCGTGGACCAGGCCAAGCTCCAGGCCCACCTCGTCAAACCCTGCCCGGAGTGAGAACATCAGGATGGAAAGTTCTGGAAACGGGAGGAAAATTCGGATTTTGCTGTGGTTTATTGGTTTTTCCGCTCTTCTCCTTCCCGGTCTTCTTCATCCTCCACGTGTCTTGTCAAACCCTGCCCAGAATGATGGGAATGGGATGGAAAATCAGGATGGAAAGTTCTGGAAACGGGAGGAAAATTTGGATTTTGCTGTGGTTTATTGGTTTTTCTGCTCTTCTCCTTCATGTTCCTCCCCATCATCCTCGTGTCTTCTGAAGCTTCACATCATCATTTGGAAAACTGGAGGGGTCTGGTGGGGTTTGATTTGGAAGAAACTGAAGTTTTTTGAGGGGTTTTAATTGGAAAAAATTGAGGTTTTTTGGGGTTTTTTCTTGGAAAAATTGACGTGTTTTGGGGGGTTTTTATTGGGAAATAATGGAAATTTTTTAGGGTTTTATTGGGAAAAGATGAGGTTTTTGGTGGTTTTTATTTGGGAAAAAAATGAAGATTTTGGAGGTTTTCCTTAGAAAAAATTGAGGTTTTTTAGGGGGTTTTATTTGGGAAATATTGAAGTATTTTGGGTGTTTTCCTTGGAAAAAATTGAGGTTTTTGGGGGCTATATTTGGAAGCAATAGAAGTTTTTTGGGGGGTTTTATTTGGAAAAATTGAGGTTTTTGGGGGGGTTTTCTTGGGAAAAGATGGAAGGTTTTGGGGGTTTTATTTGGAAGAAATGGAAGTTTTTTGGGGGGGTTTTATTTGGAAACAATGGAAGTTTTTAGGGGTTTAATTTGGAAAAATTGAGGGTTTTTGGGTATTTGTTTGGAAAAAATTGAGGGGTTTTTGGTGTTTTTATTTGGAAACAATGGAAATTTTTTAGGGTTTTATTGGGAAAAGATGAGGTTTTTTGGGGTTTTTCGTGGAAAAATTGAGGAGTTTTGGGGGGTTTTATTTGGAAGAAATTGAAGTTTCTTGGGGGATTTTCCTTGGAAAAAAATTGAGGTTTTTGGGGTTTTATTTGGAAGAAATTCAGGTTTTTTGGGGGATTTTTATTAGGAAACAATTCAAGATTTTTGGGGTTTTATTTGGAAAAAATTGAGGTTTTTTTGGGGTTTTTCTTGGAGAAAATGAGGTTTTTTTGGGGTTTAATTTGGGAAAAATTGAAGGTTTTGGGGGTTTTATTTGGAAAAAATTGAGGTTTTTTTCAGGGTTTTATTTGGAAGAAATTGAAGTTTCTTAGGGGGTTTTTATTTGGAAGCAATGGAAATTTTTTGGGGTTTAATTTGGAAAACATTGAGTTTTTTGGGGTTTTCCTTGGAAAAAAATGAGGTTTTTTGGGGGTTTTATTTGGGAAAAATTGAAGTTTTTGGGTATTTGTTTGGAAAAAATTGAGAGGTTTTTGGTGATTTTATTTGGAAACAATGGAAGTTTTTGGGGGTTTTATTTGGAAAAAATGAGGTTTTTGGGGGTTTTCTTTGGAAAAAAAGTGCTTTTAGGGATTTCATTTGGAAAAAAACTGAACTTATTGGGTTTTTATCAGAAAAAAAAAGGAGGTTTTGGGGTTTTTTATTGGAAAAACTTTTCTTTTGCTGGGTTGGGTGGGATCCGGTGGGATCCATCCTGGGATCACGGCGGGACGGGGACCTGGAGCGTGATCCATTTTTTGGGGTTTAATTTGGGAAAAATTGAAGGTTTTGGGGGTTTTATTTGGAAAAAATTGAGGTTTTTTTCAGGGTTTTATTTGGAAGAAATTGAAGTTTCTTGGGGGGTTTTTATTTGGAAGCAATGGAAATTTTTTGGGGTTTAATTTGGAAAACATTGAGTTTTTGGGGGGATTTTCCTTGGAAAAAATTGAGGGTTTTTTGAGATTTTCCTTGGAAAAAATTGAAGTTTTTTGAGGTTTTTCTTGGAAAAATTGAGAGGTTTTTGGGGGATTTTATTGGGAAAAGATGGAAGGTTTTGAGGGTTTTATTTGGAAAAAAATGAGGTTTTTTGGGGGTTTTATTTGGAAAAAATTGAGGTTTTTGGGGGTTTTAATTTGGAAAAAATTGAGGTTTTTTAGGGGATTTTTATTAGGAAACAATGGAAGTTTTTAGGGGTTTTATTTGGAAAAAATTGAGGTTTTTTGGGGTTTTTCTTGGAAAAATTGAGCGATTTTGGGGGGGTTTTATTTGAAGAAATGGAAGTTTTTGGGTTTTTGTTGGGAGAGGAGGCGCTGATGGGGAAGATGCGTTTGGCACGGCAGAACCGCGGCTCTGGCCGTGGACGCCAAGAACCTCCTGGACGCCGTGGACCAGGCCAAGCTCCAGGCCCACCTCGTCAAACCCTGCCCGGAGTGAGAACATCAGGATGGAAAGTTCTGGAAACGGGAGGAAAATTCGGATTTTGCTGTGGTTTATTGGTTTTTCCGCTCTTCTTCTTCTTCTTCTCGCTCCTCATCCTCCTCGTGTCTTGTCAAGCATCGCGAGTTGGAAAACTGGAGGGGTCTGGAGGGGTTCTATTTGGAAAAAATTCAAGTTTTTTGGGGTGTTTTCATTGGAAAAATTGAGGTTTTTTGGGGTGTTTTATTTGGAAAATTGACTTTTTTGGGGGGATTTTACTGGGAAAAGATGGAAGTTTTTTGGGGTTTAATTTGGAAAAAATTGAGGTTTTTGGGGGTTTTTCTTGGAAAAATTGAGGTTTTTTGGGGGGTTTTATTTGGAGGAAATTGAAGTTTCTCGGGGGGTTTTTATTAGGAAACAATGGAAGTTTTTTGGGGTTTTATTTGGAAAGCATTGAGGTTTTTTGGGGTTTTTCTTGGAGAAAATGAGGTTTTTTTGGGGTTTAATTTGGGAAAAATTGAAGTTTTTTGGGGAGTTTAATGTGGGAAGAAATTGAGGTTTTTTGGGATTTTTCTTGGAAAAATTGAGCGATTTTTGGGGGTTTTATTTGGAAGAAATGGAAGTTTTTGGGTTTTTGTTTGGAGAGGAGGCGCTGATGGGGAAGATGCGTTTGGCACGGCAGAACCGCGGCTCTGGCCGTGGACACCAAGAACCTCCTGGACGCCGTGGACCAGGCCAAGCTCCAGGCCCACCTCGTCAAACCCTGCCCGGAGTGAGAACATCAGGATGGAAAGTTCTGGAAACGGGAGGAAAATTCGGATTTTGCTGTGGTTTATTGGTTTTTCCGCTCTTCTTCTTCCCGGTCTTCTTCATCCTCCACGTGTCTTGTCAAACCCTGCCCAGAATGATGGGAATGGGATGGAAAATCAGGATGGAAAGTTCTGGAAACGGGAGGAAAAGTTGGATTTTCCCAGTGGTTTATTGGTTTTTCCGCTCTTCTCCTTCCTGTTCCTCCCCATCATCCTCGTGTCTTCTGAAGCTTCACGTCATGATTTGGAGAACTGGAGGGGTCTGGTGGGGTTCTATTTGGAAAAAATTCAAGTTTTTTGGGGTGTTTTCCTTGGAAAAATTGAGGTTTTTTGGGGGGTTTTAATTGGAAAAAATTGAGGTTTTTTTGAGATTTTCCTTGGGAAAAATTGAAGTTTTTTGAGGTTTTTCTTGGAAAAATTGAGCGGTTTTGGGGGGATTTTATTGGGAAAAGATGGAAGGTTTTGGGGGTTTTATTTGGAAGAAATGGAAGTTTTTTGGGAGGTTTTTATTAGGAAACAATGGAAGTTTTTTGGGTTTTTATTTGGAAAAAATTGAGGTTTCTTGGGGGGTTTTATTTGGAAGAAATGGAAGTTTTTTAGGGGTTTTATTTGGAAAATTGACGGTTTTTTGGGCGATTTTATTGGGAAAAGATGGAAGTTTTTTGGAGTTTAATTTGGAAAAAATTGAAGATTTTGGGGGTTTAATGTGGGAAAAAATTGAGGTTTTTTGGGGGTTTTATTTGGAAGAAATTGAGGTTTCTTGGGGGATTTTTATTAGGAAACAATGGAAGTTTTTTGGGGTTTTATTTGGAAAAAATTGAGGTTTTTTGGGGTTTTTCTTGGAAAAATTGACTGGTTTTGGGGCGATTTTATTGGGAAAAGATGGAAGGTTTTGGGGGTTTTATTTGGAAGAAATTGAATATTCTTGGGGGTTTTTATTTGGAAAAATTGAGGTTTTTTGGAGGTTTTATTTGGAAGAAATTGAATTTTCTTGGGGGTTTTTATTTGGAAAAATTGAGGTTTTTTGGAGGTTTTATTTGGAAGAAATTGAGGTTTTTTGGGGTATTTTCCTTGGAAAAAAATTGAGGGTTTTTGGGGGTTTTATTTGGAAGAAATTGAAGTTTCTTGGGGGGTTTTTATTTGGAAACAATGGAAGTTTTTTGGGGGGTTTATTTGAAAAACATTGAGATTTTTTTGGGTTTTCCTTGGAAAAAAAATGAGGTTTTTGGGGGGTTTTATTTGGGAAAAATTGAAGTTTTTGGGTATTTGGAAAAAATTGAGAGGTTTTTGGTGATTTTATTTGGAAACAATGGAAGTTTTTTGGGGTTTTATTTGGAAAAATTGAGGGGTTTTTGGGTTTTCTTTGGAAAAAATTGAGGTTTTGGGGGTTTTCCTTGGAAAAAAAGTGGTTTTAGGGATTTCATTTGGAAAAAACTGAACTTATTGGGTTTTTATCTGAAAAAAAAAGGAGGTTTTGGGGTTTTTTATTGGAAAAACTTTTCTTTTGCTGGGTTGGGTGGGATCTGGTGGGATCCATCCTGGGATCACGGCGGGACGGGGACCTGGAGCGTGCCGGGAGCCGAGGGAATTTTTTTGGGTTGAAATTCCCAGATTTTGGGTTGAAATTCCCAGATTTTGGGTTGAAATTCCCAAATTCAGCATTTTCCCCTCCCTCGGACATTGTACAGAAGATTTTATTTAACGACGGCTTCCGGAACCTTCGGAATTCGGGGGACACAAACCTGGAGAACGTTGCCTCTTCCAGCTGCGTTATTCCCAAATTTTGTGCTTCCGGTTTTTCCCGCAGTTTTTCCCCAAATTTTTTGGGGGTTTTGTTGTATTTTTTTTTTTTCCCGGCTCAGATAAACCGTGCGCCAAATCCTGCCTTGGCCTTGTCCTTCCTGACGTTCCCACCTGGAATTTCCTTGGAATGGTTTCTTTGGGAAGAGGAATGGTTGGGGTGGTTGGAGATTTCTTGGGATGGTGGCCATGGAATGGGAGCAGCGTTCCGTGCCCAAAATGATCTCCTGGGATTGTGGGATTATGGGATCACGGAATTACGGGATCACGGGATTTTGGGATCATGTCCATGTCCCCTCTGCACGGACCATCCACATAATCCCTGTCCCACAACTACTTGGGGTCATAGGATGGTGGGATCGCAGGATTATGGGATCACAGGATCATGTCCATGTCCCTTCTGCATGGACCTTCCACAGGGTGATTCCTGTCCCACAACTTCCTGGGATCATGGCACGGTGGGATCGCAGGATTATGGGATGATGGGATATTGGGATGATGGGATGATGGGATGATGGGATCATGTCCGTGTCACTTCTGCATGGACCATCCACAGCGTTATCCCTGTCCAACAACATCCTGGGATCATGGGATTACAGGGATTATGGGATCATGTCCATGTTCCTTCTGCACAGACCATCAGAAACCTTTTCCCTGTCCCATGACCTCCTGGGATCATGGGATTATGGGATCACAGAATTATGGGATCATGTCCATGTCCTTTCTGCATGGACCATCCACGGGGTTATTCCTGTCCCACAACTTCCTGGGATCACGGAATGATGGGATCATGGGATGATGGGATCATGTCCGTGTCACTTCTGCATGGACCATCCACAGCGTTATTCCTGTCCCACAACATCCTGGGATCATGGGATTACTGGGATTATGGGATCATGTCCATGTCCCTTCTGCATGGACCTTCCACGGGGTTATTCCTGTCCCACAACTTCCTGGGATCATGGGATGGTGGGATCACAGGATCATGGGTTCATGGGAACACAGGATTATGGGATCATGTCCATGTCCCTTCTGCACAGACCATCCACAGCATCTCCCACAACTTCCTGGGACTGTAGTATCACAGGATGGTGGGATCATGGAATTATGGGATCATGTCCATGTCCCTTCTGCATGGACCTTCCACGGGGTTATTCCTGTCCCACAACTTCCTGGGATCATGGGATGGTGGGATCACAGGATTATGGGATATTGGGATGATGGGATCATGTCCATGTCACTTCTGCATGGACCATCCACAGCGTTATCACTGTCCAACAACATCCTGGAATCATGGGATTTCAGGGATTATGGGATCGTGTCCATGTTCCTCCTGCACAGACCATCGGGAACCTTATCCCTGTCCCACGACCTCCTGGGATTGTGGGATTATGGGATCACTGGATTATGGGATCACAGGATTATGGGATTATGTCCATGTCCCTTCTGCATCGACCTTCCACGGGATTATTCCTTCCCACAACTTCCTGGGATCATGGGATGGTGGGATCACAGGATTATGGGATATTGGGATGACATCCATCTCCCACACCCTCATCCAGTCACCCCCATCTCTTTCTCCATCCCCACTGGACATCTCCTACAGCTTCCACCTCCCCACCAGCCTCCAGCAGGATACAGCCACCACCATTCCCACTACCATTCCCACCATTCCCACCACCATTCCCAGTCCATCCTAGATCATGCCGGCCAGGTAGGGCGACAGGAAGAGCCCCACGGTGCCCAGCAGGCAGAAGATGATGAACATCCACAGGAAGATCCGGTCGATCCCACAACCTCCTGGAATGGTGGGATCACAGGATTATGGGATCATGGGATTATGGGATCATGTCCATATCTCTTCTGCATGGACAACCCAAAGTGTTATCCCTGTCCCATGATCTCCTGGGATTTTGGGATCATGGGATTATGGGATCATGTCCTTGTCCCTTCTGCACAGACCATCCACAGCATCTCCCACAACTTCCTGAGATCATGGGATGGTGGGATCACAGGATTATGGGATCACATCCATCTCCGGTCACCCCCATCCCTTTCTCCACCCTCCATCCCCACTGGAGATGTCCCACAGCTTCCACCTCCCCACCCACATCCAGCAGGACATGGCCACCACCATTCCCACCACCTCCACCATTCCCACCACCATTCCCACCACCATTCCCAGTCCATCCTAGATCATGCCGGCCAGGTAGGGCGGCAGGAAGAGCCCCACGGTGCCCAGCAGGCAGACGATGATGAACATCCACAGGAAGATCCGGTCAATCCCACAACCTCCTGGGATCACAGGATGGTGGGATCACAGGATGATGGGACCATGGGATTGTGGGATCATGTCCGTGTCCCTTCTGCATGGACAACCCAAAGTGTTATTCCCTGTCCCACGATCTCCTGGGATTTTGGGATTCTGGGTCA
>CM019903.1:113002699-113023794 GCA_009764595.1 Geothlypis trichas | reverse complement strand
TCATCAGGGGCTTGTGGGATCATGTCCATGTCCCTTCTGCACAGACCATCCACAGCATCTCCCACAACTTCCTGGGATTGTAGGATCACAGGATGGTGGGATGATGGGATGATGAGATCATGTCCGTGTCCCTTCTGCATGGACAACCCAAAGTGTTATTCCCTGTCCCACGATCTCCTGGGATTTTGGGATCGTGGGTCATGGGATCATGGAATTATGGGATCATGTCCTTGTCCCTTCTGCACAGACCATCCACAGCATCTCCCACACCTTCCTGGGATGGTGGGATGGTGGGGTCACAGGATTATGGGATCACGGGATCACATCCATCTCCCATACCACCCATGGACACCCCCATCCCTTTCTGTACCCTCCATCCCCACTGGAGATCTCCCACAGCTTCCACCTCCCCACCCACATCCAGCAGGACACGGCCACCGCCATCCCACCATTCCCACCACCATTCCCATCCCATCCTAGATCATGCCGGCCAGGTAGGGCGGCAGGAAGAGCCCCACGGTGCCCAGCAGGCAGACGATGATGAACATCCACAGGAAGATCCGGTCGATCCCACAACCTCCTGGGATGGTGGGATCACAGGATGATGGGACCATGGGATCATGTCCGTGTCCCTTCTGCATGGACAACCCAAAGTGTTATTCCCTGTCCCACGATCTCCTGGGATTTTGGGATTGTGGGTCATGGGATCATGGAATTATGGGATCATGTCCGTGTCCCTTCTGCATGGACCATCCACAGCATCTCCCACAACTTCCTGGGATGGTGGGATCACAGGATGATGGGATCATGGAATGATGAGACCTTGTCCATATCTCTTCTGCATGGACAACCCAAAGTGTTATTCCCTGTCCCACGATCTCCTGGGATTTTGGGATCGTGGGTCATGGGATCATGGAATTTTGGGATCATGGAATTGTGGGATCATGTCCTTGTCCCTTCTGCACAGACCGTCCACAGCATCTCCCACACCTTCCTGGGATGGTGGGATGGTGGGATCACAGGATTATGGGATCACGGGATCACATCCATCTCCCACACCACCCATGGACACCCCCATCTCTTTCTCCATCCCCACTGGAGATCTCCCACAGCTTCCACCTCCCCACCAGCCTCCAGCAGGACACGGCCACCACCATTCCCACCATTCCCACCACCATTCCCACCATTCCCACCACCATTCCCAGCCCATCCTAGATCATGCCGGCCAGGTAGGGCGGCAGGAAGAGCCCCACGGTGCCCAGCAGGCAGACGATGATGAACATCCACAGGAAGATCCGGTTGATCCCACAACTTCCTGGGATGGTGGGATCACAGGATGATGGGACCATGGGATCATGTCCGTGTCCCTTCTGCATGGACAACCCAAAGTGTTATCCCCTGTCCCACGATCTCCTGGGATTTTGGGATTGTGGGTCATGGGATCATGGAATTGTGGGATCATGTCCTTGTTCCTTCTGCACAGACCATCCACAGCATCTCCCACAACTTTCTGGGATTATGGGATCATGGGATTATGGGATCACAGGATCATGTCCATGTCCCTTCTGCATGGACCTTCCACAGGATTATTCCTGTCCCACAACTTCCTGGGATCATGGGATGGTGGGATCACAGGATTATGGGATCACAGGATTATGGCATCATGGGATTGTGGGATCATGTCCATGTCCCTTATGCACAGACCATCCACAGCCATCTCCCACAACTTCCTGGGATTGTAGGATCACAGGATGGTGGGATGATGGGGTGATGAGACCTTGTCCATATCTCTTCTGCATGGACAACCCAAAGTGTTATTCACTGTCCCACGATCTCCTGGGATTTTGGGATCGTGGGTCATGGGATCGTGGAATTATGGGATCATGTCCATGTCCTTTCTGCACCAACCATCCACAGCATCTCCCACAACTTCCTGGGATCATCAGATGGTGGGATTATGGGATCATGAGATCTTGTCCATCTCCCACACCACCCATGGACACCCCCATCTCTTTCTCCATCCCCACTGGACATGTCCCACAGCTTCCACCTCCCCACCCACATCCAGCAGGACATGGCCACCACCATTCCCACCATTCCCACCACCATTCCCACCATTCCCACCACCATTCCCACCACTCCCACCACCATTCCCACCACTCCCACCACCATTCCCAGCCCATCCTAGATCATGCCGGCCAGGTAGGGCGGCAGGAAGAGCCCCACGGTGCCCAGCAGGCAGACGATGATGAACATCCACAGGAAGATCCGGTCGATCACCATGGCCACGTACTTCCAGTCCTCCTTCACCTGCCGGGGTGGGGGGAAAACGGTGGTGGAACCATCAGGAATTCCCATCCCGGGAATCTCACGGGGTCAGGAGATCACCCAGAGCTTCCTGGGAATCTCCTCATGGTGAGGAGACACCAGAATTCATGGAAAATTCTGGAATTTTCGGAGGTGGAGGGTGGAGGTGTCCAGGGCAGAGTTGATTCCCAGAACTTCCCATTCCGTTTTTGGGATCTCCAGCCCCACCCACACATCCCAGGACTTCCCAATTTTGAGATCTCCAGCCCCATCCATGGATCCTGATTTTGGGATCTCAAGAACCAATCACGGATCCCAGAATTTCCCAGTTCTGGGACCTCCAACCCCATCAGTTGATCTCAGAACTTCTCATTCCATTTCTGGGATCTCCAGCCCCACCCACACATCCCAGATCTTCCCTTCCCAATTTTGAGATCTCCAGCCCCATCCGTGGATCCTGATTTTGGGATATCCAGCCCTATCCATGGATCCCAGAACTTCCATTCCCAATTTTGGGATCTCCATCCCCATCCACACATCCCAGAACTTCCCAAATTTGGGATCTCAAGAACCAACCATGGACCCCAGAACTTCCCAATTTTGGATCTCCAGCCCCCTCTGTGGATCCCAGAACTTCCCATTCCATTTTTGGGATCTCCAGCCCCACCCACACATCTCAGAACTTCTCAATTTTGGGATCTCCAGCCCCATCCATGGATCCTGATTTTGGGATCTCCAGCTCCACCTATGGGTCCCAATTTTGGGATCTCCAGCGCCACCCACACATCCCAGATCTTCCCAATTTTGGGATCTCCAGCCCCATCCGCGGATCCTGATTTTGGGATCTCAAGAACCAACCACGGATCCCAGAACTTCCCAATTTTGGGATCTCAAGAACCAACCATGGATCCCAGAACTTCCCAATTTTGGGATCTCCAGTCCCATCCCTGGCTCCCAGAACTTCCCAATTTTGGGATCTCCATCCCCATCCACACATCCCAGAACTTCCCAATTTTGGGACCTCCAGCCCCATCCACACATCCCAAAACTTTCCTTCCCAATTTTTGGGATCTCCAGCCCCATTCACACATCCCAGATCTTCCATTCCCAATTTTTGGGATCTCCAGACACTTCCACAGATCCCAGAACTTTCCATTCAATTTATGGGACCTCCAGTCCCATCCGTGGATCCAAGAACTTCACAATTTTGGGGTCTCAAGAGCCAAACATGGATCCCCGAACTTCCCATTCCAATTTTGGGATCTCCAGCCCCACCCACCCACACATCCCAGAACTTCCCAATTTTGGGATCTCCAGCCCCATCCGTGGATCCTGATTTTGGGATCTCAAGGACCAACCATGGATCCCAGAACTTCCGAATTTTGGGATCTCAAGAACCAACCACAGATCCCAGAACTTGCCATTCCATTTTTGGGAACTCCAGCCTCACCCACCCACCCCCACATCCCAGAACTTAACAATTTTGGGATCTCCATCCCCATCCACACATCCCAGAACTTCCAAATTTTGGGATCTCCAGCCCCATCTACACATCCCAGAACTTCCCAATTTTGGGATCTCCAGCTCCATCCACACATCCCAGAACTTCCAAATTTTTGGATCCCCAGCCCCACCCACACATCCCAGAACTTCCCAATTTTGGGATCTCCAGCCCCATCCACACATCCCAGAACTTCCATTCCAAATTTTTTGGATCCCCAGCCCCATCCACACATCCCAGAACTTCCCAATTTTCGGATCTCCAGTCCTATCCACAGATCCCAGAACTTCCCATTCCATTTTTGGGACCTCCAGCCCTATCCGTGGATCCCAGAACTTCACAATTTTGGGATCTCCAGCCCCATCCACACATCCCAGAACTTCCCAATTTTGGGATCTCCAGCCCCATGCACACATCCCAGAACTTCCCAATTTTGGGATCTCCAGCCCCATCCACACATCCCAGAACTTCCCAATTTTGGCATCTTCAGCCCCACCCACACATCCCAGAACTTCACAATTTTGGGATCTCCAGCCCCATCCGTGGATCCTGATTTTGGGATCTCCATCCCCATCCACACATCCCAGAACTTCCCAATTTTGGGATCTCCATCCCCATCCACACATCCCAGAACTTCCCATTCCATTTTTGGGACCTCCAGCCCTATCCGTGGATCCCAGAACTTCACAATTTTGGGATCTCCAACCCCACCCACACATCCCAGAACTTCCCAATTTTGGGATCTCCAGCCCCATCCACACATCCCAGAACTTCCAAATTTTTGGATCCCCAGCCCCATCCACAGATCCCAGAACTTCCCATTCCATTTTTGGGACCTCCAGCCCTATCTGTGGATCCCAGAAATTCACAATTTTGGGATCTCCAGCCCCATCTACACATCCCAGAACTTCCCAATTTTTGGGACCTCCAGCCCCATCCATGGATCCCAGAACTTTCCAATTTTGGGGTCTCAAGAGCCAAACATGGATCCCAGAACTTCCCATTCCAATTTTGGGATCTCCAGCACCACCCACACATCCCAGATCTTCCCAATTTTGGGATCTCCAGCCCCATCCGTGGATCCTGATTTTGGCATCTCAAGAACCAACCACGGATCCCAGAACTTCCCAAATTCCGGGACCTCCAGCCCCATCCACACATCCCAGAGCTTCCCAATTTTGGGATCTCCAGTCCCATCTGTGGGTCCCATTTTTGGGATCTCCAGCCCCATTCACACATCCCAGAACTTCCCAAATTTGGGATCTCAAGAACCAACCATGGACCCCAGAACTTCCCAATTTTGGATCTCCAGCCCCCTCTGTGGATCCCAGAACTTCCCATTCCATTTCCGGGATCTCCAATGCCACCCACACATCCCAGATCTTCCCTTCCCAATTTTGGGATCTCCAGCCTCATCCACACATCCCAGATCTTCTCAATTCTGTGATCTCCATCCCCACCCACACATCCCAGAACTTCCCAGTTTTGGGATCTCCAGCCCCATCCGTGGATCCTGATTTTGGGTTCTCAAGAACCAACCACACATCCCAGAACTTCCCAACTTTGGGGTCTCAAGAACCAACCATGGATCCCAGAACTTCCCAAATTTGGGATCTCCAGCCCCATCCACGCATCCCAGAACTTCCCAATTTTGGGATCTCCAGCCCCATCCGTGGATCCTGATTTTGGGATCTCAAGAACCAACCACGGATCCCAGAACTTCCCAATTTTGGGGTCTCAAGAGCCAACCATGGATCCCAGAACTTCCCATTCCATTTCTGGGATCTCCAGCCCCACCCACCCACACATCCCAGAACTTCCCAATTTTGGGATCTCCAGCCCCATTCACACATCCCAGATCTTCCATTCCCAATTTTTGGGATCTCCAGACACTTCCACAGATCCCAGAACTTTCCATTCCATTTTTGGGACCTCCAGCCCTATCCATGGATCCCAGAACTTCCCAATTTTGGGATCTCAAGAACCAACCATGGATCCTAGAACTTCCCATTCAATTTTTGAGACCTCCAGTGCCACCCACACATCCCAGAACATCACAATTTTGGGATCTCCAGCCCCATCCGTGGATCCTGATTTTGGGATCTCAAGAACCAACCACACATCCCAGAACTTCTGAAATCTGGGATCTCCAGCCCCCTCTGTGGATCCCAGAACTTCCCATTCCATTTTTGGGATCTCCAGCCCCATCCACACATCCCAGAACTTCCCAATTTTGGGATCTCCATCCCCATCCATGGATCCTGATTTTGGGATCTCAAGAACCAACCACAGATCCCAGAACTTCCCATTCCGTTTTTGGGACCTCCAGTCCCATCCCTGGCTCCCAGAACTTCCCAATTTTGGGACCTCCAGCCCCATCCACACATCCCAGAACTTTCCTTCCCAATTTTTGGGATCTCCAGCCCCATTCACACATCCCAGAACTTCCCAATTTTGGGATCTCCAGCCCCACCCACACATCCCAGAACTTCCCAATTTTGGGATCTCCAGCCCCATCCACACATCCCAGAACTTCCCAATTTTCGGATCTCCAGTCCTATCCACAGATCCCAGAACTTCCCATTCCATTTTTGGGACCTCCAGCCCTATCCGTGGATCCCAGAACTTCCCAATTTTGGGATCTCCAGCCCCATCCATGGATCCTGATTTTGGGGGCTCAAGAACCAACCATGGATCCCAGAACTTCCCAAATTTGGGATCTCCATCCCCATCCACACATCCCAGATCTTCCCAATTTTGGGATCTTCAGCTCCACCCCCACATCCCAGAACTTCCCAGTTTTGGCATCTCCAGCCCCATCCGTGGATCCTGATTTTGGGATCTCAAGAACCAACCATGGATCCCAGAACTTCCCAAATTACGGGACATCCAGCCCCATCCACACATCCCAGAACTTCCCAATTTTGGCATCTCCAGCCCCATCCATGGATCCTGATTTTGGGGTCTCAAGAACCAACCACACATCCCAGAACTTCCGAAATTTGGGATCTCCAGTGCCACCCACACATCTCAGATCTTCCCAATTTTGGGATCTCCAGCTCCATCCATGGATGCTGACTTTGGGATCTCAAGAACCAACCACGGATCCCAGAACTTCCCATTCAATTTTTGAGACCTCCAGTGCCATCCACAGATCCCAGAACTTCCCAATTTTGGGATCTCCATCCCTATCCATGGATCCTGGTTTTGGGATCTCCATCCCCACCCACACATCCCAGATCTTCTCAATTCTGTGATCTCCATCCCCACCCACACATCCCAGAACTTCCCAATTTTGGGATCTCCAGCCCCATCCGTGGATCCTGATTTTGGGGTCTCAAGAACCAACCATGGATCCCAGAACTTCCCAATTTTGGGATCTCAAGAACCAACCACGGATCCCAGAACTTCCCATTCAATTTTTGAGACCTCCAGTGCCATCCACACACCCCAGAACTTCCCAATTTTGGGATCTCCATCCCCATCCGTGGATCCTGGTTTTGGGATCTCCATCCCCACCCACACATCCCAGAACTTCCCAAATTTGGGATCTCCAGCCCCATCCATGGATCCTGATTTTGGGATCTCAAGAACCAACCATGGATCCCAGAACTTCCCAATTTTGGGATCTCCATCCCCATCCACACATCCCAGAACTTCCATTCCAAATTTTTTGGATCCCCAGCCCCATCCACACATCCCAGAACTTCCCAGTTTTCGGATCTCCAGTCCTATCCACAGATCCCAGAACTTCCCATTCCATTTTTGGGACCTCCAGCCCTATCCGTGGATCCCAGAACTTCACAATTTTGGGATCTCCAACCCCATCTACACATCCCAGAACTTCCCAATTTTGGGATCCCCAGCCCCATCCACACATCCCAGAACTTCACAATTTTGGGATCTCCAGCCCCATCCGTGGATCCTGATTTTGGGATCTCAAGAACCAACCACAGATCCCAGAACTTCCCAAATTGCGGGATCTCCATCCCCATCCACACATCCCAGAACTTCCCAATTTTCGGATCTCCAGCCTTATCCACAGATCCCAGAACTTCCCAATTTTCGGATCTCCAGCCCCATCCATGGATCCTGATTTTGGGATCTCAAGAACCAACCACGGATCTCAGAACTTCCCAAATTTTGGGACCTCCATCCCCATCCACACATCCCAGAACTTCCAAATTTTGGCATCTTCAGCCCCACCCACACATCCCAGAACTTCCCAATTTTTGGGATCTTCAGCCCCATCCATGGATCCTGATTTTGGGTTCTCAAGAACCATCCACGGATCCCAGAACTTCCCAATTTTGGGATCTCCATCCCCATCCACACATCCCAGAACTTCCCAAATTTGGGATCTCCATCCCCACACATCCCAGAACTTCCATTCCAAATTTTTGGGATCCCCAGCCCCATCCACAGATCCCAGAACTTTCCTTCCCAATTTTGGGATCTCCAGCCCCATCCGTGGATCCTGATTTTGGGATCTCAAGAACCATCCACACATCCCAGAACTTCCCAATTTTGGGATCTCCAGCCCCATCCACACATCCCAGAACTTCCAGATTTTGGGACCTCCATCCCCATCCCAGCACTCACGGAGAAGTCGGCGTCCTCGGCCCTCAGGTGGTCGGCGATGTACTGCACCCCCTCCAGAGCCTTCATCATCCTGGGGGACAGCGCCCAACCCCGCTCCGAGCCTTCCTCCTTCTTCTCCTCCTCCTCCTTGTCCTTGCCCTTGGCCGATCCGCGCGATCCCGAACCTCCGGATTTTTTCCCGTAGCGGAATTGGCTCTCCTTGGATTCTGTGGGGTGGCTGGAGAAGGTCTTCTCCTCCATCTCTTCTTCCTCCTCCTCTTCTTCTTCTTCTTCTTCTTCTTCCTCCTCCCACTTGTCATCCACGTCGGTCTCCAGCCAGCACCTCGACGTGCTCAGCCGCGCCCCGGGGCGGCCGTATTGTCCCCTTGTCCCCTCCTGGGGTGGCCTCTTCATGGAGAGCCACCTGGGCACGAAGCCCAGGAAGAACCTGCGGACCCAGGCGGGCATGGCGTGCGTGCTGGGCGAGCGGTGGTGCACGTTGAGCACGAAGACGGTGATGATGATGGAGAGCGTGACGAAGATCATGGTGAAGAGCAGGTACTCGCCGATGAGCGGGATGACCAGCGAGGTGGACGGGATGATCTCGGTGATGAGCAGCAGGAAGACGGTGAGGGACAGCAGCACGGAGATGCACAGCGTGATCTTCTCGCCGCAGTCCGAGGGCAGGTAGAAGACCAGGACGGTGAGGCAGGAGATGAGCAGGCACGGGATGATGAGGTTGATGGTGTAGAAGAGCGGCAGGCGGCGGATGACGAAGTAGAAGGTGATGTCCGGGTAGATCTCGGTGCAGCAGTCGTACTTCTTGGAGTTGTAGGTGCCCACGGCGTTGATGATGGCCCACTCGCCGCTCTCCCAGTAGTCCTTGAGGTCCACCTGGTGGTCCATGTTCTCCAGGTCGATCTTGGCCTTGTCGTAGGTCCAGGAGCCGAACTTCATCTTGCAGCTCTGCTGGTCGAAGGGGAAGAAGGTGACGTCGATGCTGCAGGAGCTCTTGTAGATGGCCGGAGGCACCCAGGTCACCGTGCCGTCCCACGACAGGTGGGCCTTGGTCATGTGCGTCACCGCGAACTCGCCGTCGGCGCTGGAAAACAGGGAATGGTCGGGAATGGGGTTGGGATGGGATTGGGATGGACTTTGGGATGGGCTTGGGATGGTCGGGAATGGGCTTGGGATGGTCAGGAACGGGCTTGGGATGGTCAGGAATGGGATTGGGATGGCCAGGAATGGTCAGGAATGGTCAGGAATGGGGTTGAGATGGGTTTGAGAAGTTCAGGAATGGGCTTGGGATGGACCTTGGGATGAACCTTGGTTGGAGAAGGGATGAAGGTGGGATGGGATCATGGGATCATGGGATCATGGGATCACGGGATGGGACAGGAGAACAGGTGGGCCTTGGTCATGTGGGTCACCGCGAACTCGCCGTCGGCGCTGGAAAACAGGGAATGGCCGGGAATGGGGTGGGATGGTCAGGAATGGCCAGGAATGGTCTGGGATGGTCAGGAATGGGGTTGGGATGGTCAGGAATGGCCAGGAATGGTCAGGAATGGGGTTGGGATGGTTGGGAATGGTCAGGAATGGTCAGGAATGGGATTGGGATGGACCTTGGGATGAGCCTTGGGACGAGCCTTGGTTGTAGAAGAGATGAAGGTGGGATGGGATGGGATGGGATGAGATGGGATGGGATGGGATGGGATGGGATGGGATGGGATGGGATGGGACAGGAGAACAGGTGGGCCTTGGTCATTGCGTCACCACGAACTCGCCGTCGGCGCTGGAAAACAGGGAATGGCCGGGAATGGGGTGGGATGGTCAGGATTGGTCAGGAAGGGTCAAGAATGGGGTTGGGATGGTCAGGAATGGGGTAGGATGGTCAGGAATGGTCAGGAATGGTCAAGAATGGGGTTGGGATGGTGAGGAACGGTCAGGAATGGGGTTGGGATGGACATTGGGATGAACTTTGGTTGGAGACAGGATGAAGGTGGGATGGGACAATGGGATGATGGGACAATGGGATAATGGGATGATGGGACAATGGGACAATGGGGTGGGAAGGCATTTCGGGAATTCCCATCTCTCCAGGAGTTCCCGGCGCCAGCCCCGTCCCTCACTTGTTGTAGAGGACGAGGTCGGGGATCCAGATCATCTCGGAGGGCACACGGATGGAGGTGACGTTGTCGTACTCGGCCGGGTCCCAGCGCAGCTTGTAATCGCTCCACTCCTGAGGGACATCATGGAGACATCATGGAGACATCATGGAGACATGGAGACATCGTGGAGACATGGAGACATCGTGGAGATGTGGAGACATGGAGACACAGAGACATGGAGATATGGGGACATGGAGACATGGAGACATGGAGACATGGAGACACGGAGACATGGAGACATCATGGAGACATGGAGACATCATGGAGACACGGAGACATGGAGACATCATGGAGACATGGAGACATGGAGACATGGAGACATGGACACAGGGAGACGTGGAGACATGGAGACACGGAGACATGGAGACGTGGAGACATCATGGAGACAGGGAGACGTGGAGACATGGAGACACGGAGACATGGAGACACGGACATGGAGACATGGAGACACGGAGACATGGGGACACGGAGGCACGGAGACACCATGGAGACACTGAGGCATGGAGATGTGGAGACATGGAGACATGGAGACATGGGGACATGCAGACATGGAGAAATGGAGACACGGAGACGTGGAGACATGAAGACATCATGGAGACGTGGAGACATGGAGACATGGAGACATGGAGACACGGAGACATGGAGATGTGGAGACACGGAGACGTGGAGACGTGGAGACATGGAGACGTGGAGACATGGAGACATGGAGACACAGAGACATGGAGACGTGGAGACATGGAGACATGGAGACATGGAGACACGGAGACATGGAGACGTGGAGACATGGAGACATGGAGACATGGAGACATGGAGACGTGGAGACATCATGGAGACAGGGAGACATGGCGACATGGAGACATGGAGACGTGGAGACGTGGAGACATGAGGACATGGAGACACGGAGACATGGAGACATGGAGACGTGGAGACATGGAGACACGGAGACATGGAGACACGGAGACATGGAGATGTGGAGACACGGAGACGTGGAGACGTGGAGACATGGAGACATGGAGACATGGAGACATGGAGACACGGAGACATGGAGATATGGAGACGTGGAGACATGGAGACATGGGGACATGGAGACGTGGAGATGTGGAGACGTGGAGACATGGAGACACAGAGACATGGGAACATGGAGACACAGAGATACGGAGACATGGAGACACGGAGACATGGAGACGTGGAGACATCATGGAGACGTGGAGACATCATGGAGACATGGAGACACGGATCCGTGGGGATGATCCATGGGGATGATCCATGGACCGGATCCATGGAGGAGATTCATGGGGCAGATTCATGGGGATGATCCATGGAGCAGATCTATGGAGTAGATCCATGGAATAGATCCATGGAGGAGATCCATGGGGACTGCCCCAAAACATCCTGGGAACGGATATTCCAAAATCCCAATCCCAAATCCCAAATCCCATTCCCACACCTGTTTCAGCCAGACATTGGTGGTCATCATCTGGTTCTCTCAAATCCCAAATCCCTTTTCAAATCCCACTCCCAAATCCCACTCCCAAATCCCACTCAAAAATCCCATTCCCGAATCCCATAACCAAATCCCTTCCTAAATCCCATTCCCAATTCCATTCCCAAATCCCATTCCCAATCCTCTTTTGGGACCACATTCTACCTCCTTCAGCCAGACATTGGTGGTCATCATCTGGTTTTCCAAACCCCAATCCCAAATCCCAAACCCCAATCCTAAATCCCAAACCCCAATCCCAAATCCCAAACCCCAATCCCAAAACCCAAATCCCACTTCCAAATCCCAATCCCAAATCCCAAATCCCGACCCCATACCTGTTTCAGCCAGACGTTGGTGGTCATCATCTGGTTCTCCAAATCCCAAATCCCAGATCCCAAATCACAAATCCAAATCCCAAATCCCAAACTCCAATCCCAATCCCAATCCCAAATCCCAAACTCCAATCCCAAATCCCAAATCCCAAATCCCGATCCCGTACCTGTTTCAGCCAGACGTTGGTGGTCATCATCTGGTTCTTCTCATCCTGCGGTGGGAAGGAGGGATGAGCCGGGAGACCCCGAGGGATTTAGGGACAGACCCAAAAATCCCAAAATTCCAGGGCATCCCGAAACTCCCAAAATTCCAGGAAATCCCAAAATTCCAGGGACCCCACTGGGATCAGCTGTTTGGGATGAGGTTTTGGGATTTTTGGCCGCTAGAGGGCAGCAGCGAATCAGATTTGGGATTCGGGATACGGGATGTGGGATGTGGGATATGGGATATGGGATATGGGATGTGGGATGTGGGATATGGGATGTGGGATTTGGGATGTGGGATGTGGGATATGGGATGTGGGATATGGAATATGGGATGTGGGATTTGGGATGTGGGATGTGGGATGTGGGATATGGAATATGGGATGTGGGATATGGGATGTGGGATGTGGGATATGGGATGTGGGATGTGGGATATGGGATTTGGGATGTGGGATGTGGGATGTGGGATATGGGATATGGGATAGGGGATGTGGGATTTGGGATATGGGATTTGGGATATGGGATACGGGATAGGGGATAGGGGATGTGGGATATGGGATATGGGATTGGGGATGTGGGATGTGGGATGTGGGATGTGGGATTTGGGATTTGGGATGTGGGATATGGGATGTAGGATATGGGATATGGGATATGGGATATGGGATATGGGATTTGGGATGTGGGATATGGGATTTGGGATATGGGATATGCGATAGGGGATAGGGGATAGGGGATATGGGATGTGGGATATGGGATGTGGGATAGGGGATGTGGGATTTGGGATATGGGATTTGGGAAATGGGATACGGGATAGGGGATGTGGGATATGGGATGTGGGATGTGGGATATGGGATATGGGATGTGGGATGTGGGATATGGGATGTGGGATGTGGGATATGAGATAGGGGATTTGGGATGTGGGATGTCGGATGTGGGATATGGGATATGGGATGTAGGATATGGGATATGCGATGTGGGATATGGGATATGGGATAGGGGATAGGGGATGTGGGATATGGGATAGGGGATAGGGGATGTGGGATATGGGATTTGGGATATGGGATATGGGATATGGGATAGAGGATGTGGGATAGAGGGAAAAAGGGTTAAAGGATGTAGGGATGGGGATAGAGGGATATGGGATAAGGGGATATAGGGATAGCTGGAGAAAGGGATATGGGAGACAGGGATAGGCAGATATAGGGATGGGGGATAGAGGGATAAAGGGATATGGGATAAAAGGAAAAAGGGATATGGGATGGGGATGGGGGATAGGCAGATAAAGGGATAAATTAATAGAAGGATGTGGGATAGAGGGATATAGGGACGAGGGATGGGGGATATAGGGATAAAGGGATAGGGGATATGGGATAGGGGGATATGGGGTAGGGGGATATGGGATAGGGGATATGGGGTAGGGGGATATGGGATAGGGGGATATGGGGTAGGGGGATATGGGGTAGGGGGATATGGGATGAGGGATAGGGGATAGAGGATAAAGGGATATGGGATGGAGGGATACGGGATAGGGGGATATAGGAATATAGGGAAGGGGATAGGGGGATAAAGGGGAGCAATGGATAAAGGGATATGGGATGGGGATAAAGGGAGGGGATGGATAGAAGGATATGGGATAGAAGGATGTGGATCGGGTATTGGGGGAGAAATGGATAAAGCAACATAGGATAGGGGGATATAGGAATCCCCTAGAAAAATATAGGGGATGTGGGATGTGGGATGTAGGATATGGGATAGGGGATAAAGGATATGGGATAGGGGGATAGGGGGATTTGGGATAGTGGGATATGGGATAGAGGGATAAGGGATAGAAGGATAAAGGGATATGGACGGAGGGATATGGGATGGAAGGATATGGGATATGGGATGGAAGGATATGGGATTGGGTATTGGGGGAGAAATGGATAAAGCAACATAGGATAGGGGGATATAGGAATCAGGGGTAGTGGGATAAAGGATATGGGATAGGGGGATTTGGGATTGTGGGATATGGGATAAAGGGATAAAGGGATAGAAGGATAAAGGGATATGGGATGGAAGGATATGGGATATGGGATAGGGGGGGGTTAGGGGATGTAGGGATAACGGGATATGGGATAGGGGGATATAGGGGCGGGCGATAAAGGGGTAAATTAACAGAGGGATATGGGATAGGAAAAACACAGAATAGGGGGATAGAAGGATGGGGAGATATGGGATAGGGGGATATGGGATGGGGATGAAGGGATAAAGGGATATGGGATTGGGGATAGGGATGGGGGGACACGAGGATGGGGGATATTGGATAGGGCATAGGGGATAGAGGGATGGGGATAAAGGGATATAGGGATATGGGTACAGGGATAAAGGGATAAAGGGATAAAGGGATAAAGGGATAAAGGGATAAAGGGATAAAGGGATAAAGGGATAAAGGGATATGGGATATGGCATAGGGGGATAGAGGAATGGGGATAAGGGGGATAAAGGGATAGAAGGATATGGGATGCGGGATAAAGGGATATGGGAATATGGGGTACAGGGATAAAGGGATAGAGGGATATGGGATATGGGATATGGGATGAGGGATACAGAGATGGGGGAGCAGGATAAAGGATATGGGATAGAGGGACAGAGGGACAAAGGGATATGGGATGGGAGATATGGGATAGAGAGATGTTGGATAGGGGGATATGGGATAGTGGGATAAAGGGATAGGGGAGCAGGATAAAGGAAATGGGATATGGGACAGGGGATATGGGATAGGGGGATATAGGGATAAAAGGATGTGGGATAGCAGGATGCAGTTATGGGGGATAGGGGATAGAGGGAGAAATGGATAGAGGGATATGGGATAGAGGGAAATGGGATGGGAGATAGAAGGATAAAGGGATAAAGGGATATGGGATGGAGGGATAAAGGGATATGGGATAGGGGGATACAGGGAGAAATGGATAAAGGGATATGGGATAGTGGAAAATGGAATTATGGGGGATGGGGATAGAGGGAGAATGGATAAAGGGATATGGGATAGTGGAAAATAGAATGGGAGATAGAAGGATAAAGGGATAAAGGGATATGGGATGGAGGGATAAAGGGATATGGGATAGAGGGACAAAGGGATATTGGATATGGGGATACAGGAATGGGGGAGGAAGGGATGAAGGGATAGAGGGATATGGGATAGAGGGATTGGGATGGGAGGGTTATGGGATAAATGGATAATGGATATAGGGATGGGGGATACAGGGATGGGGTTAGGGATAAAGGGATAAATGGATACAGGGATATGGGATAGGGAGATGTAGGGATGGGAATCCCGCCTGCAGAATTCCAGGAATTATGACCACAGAATCCCGGGAATTTTCAACACAGGTATTACCACTGCATAATCCCGGGAATTACGACCGCAGAATCCCATTAATTTAGCACAGTGGAATCCTGGGAATTTCAACCACAGAACCCCAGGAATTCCAACCACAGAATTCCAGGAATTCCAACTACAAAGTCCCAGAAATTTCAGCCCCGGAATCCAGAGAATTTTGCACTCCAGAATCCCTTTAATTCCAACCACAGAATCCCAGAAATTTTGGCTGTGGAATCCAAGGAATTTGAGCCCAGAATGCCAGGAATTTCAACCACAAAATCCCAGGAATTCCAACCCCAGAATCCCAGAAATTTCATCCCCAGAATCCCAGAAATTTTGGTTGCGGAATAACAGAAATTTCAACCCCAGAATCCCAGGAATTTTGACTGCAGTATCCCAGAAATTACAACTACAGAATCCCAGGAATTCCAACCCCAGAATCCCGGGAATTTCAGCCCCGGAACCCCAGAAATTCCAACCCCAGAATCCCAGGAATTCCAACCCCAGAATCCCAGAAATTCCAACCCCAGAATCCGGGAATTCCCACCCCAGAATCCCAGAAATTCCCACCCCAGAACCTCGGAAATTCCAACCCCGGAACCCCAGACATTCCAACCCCAGATCCCCAGAAATTCCAACCCCAGAATCCCAGAGATTCCAACCCCAGAACCTCAGAAATCCCAACCCCAGAATCCAAGGAATTTTGACTGCAGTATCCCAGGAATTAGAACTACAGAATCCTGGGAATTTCAACCCCAGAATCCCAGAAATTTTGGCCCAAGAATCCCAGAAATTTTGGCCCCAGAATCCCAGAAATTTCGGCAGTGGAATCCCAGGAATTCTGACCACAGAATCCCGCGAATTTCAACCCCAGAATCCCAGGAATTCCAACCCAGAATCCCAGAAATTCCAACCCCAGAATCCCAGAAATTCCAACCCCAGAACCCCAGAAATCCCAACCCCAGAATCCAAGGAATTTTGACTGCAATATACCAGGAATTAGAACTACAGAATCCTGGGAATTTCAACCCCAGAATCCTGGGAATTTCAACCCCAGAATCCCAGAAATTTTGGCCCCAGAATCCCAGAAATTTCGGCAGTGGAATCCCAGGAATTCTGACCACAGAATCCCGTGAATTTCAACCCCAGAATCCCAGGAATTCCAACCCCAGAATCCCAGAAATTCCAACCCTGGAATCCCAGGAATTCCAACCCCAGAATCCCAGGAATTCCAATCCCAGATTCCCAGGAATTCCAACCCCAGAACCTCGGAAATTCCAACCCCGGAACCCCAGACATTCCAAACCCGGAATCCCAGACATTCCAAACCCGGAATCCCAGGAATTCCAATGCCAGAATCCCAGGAATTCCAACCCCAGAATCCCAGGAATTCCAACCCCAGAATCCCGGGAATTCCAACCCCAGATCCCCAGAAATTCCAACCCCAGAACCCCAGAAATTCCAACCCCAGAATCCGAGGAATTCCAACCCCAGCATCCCGGGAATTTTGCACCGCAGAATCCCAGGAATTCCAACCCCAGAATCCCGGGAATTTTGACCACAGAATCCCAGAAATTTCGGCTGTGGAATCCCAGGAATTTGAGCCCAGAATCCCAGGAATTCCAACCCCAGATCCCCAGAAATTCCAACCCCAGATCCCCAGAAATTCCAACCCCAGATTCCGGGGAATTTCAACCCTGGAACCCCAGAAATTCCAACCCCAGAATCCCAGGAATTCCGCCCCCACAATCCCAGAAATTTCGGCTGCAGAATCCCAGGAATTTGAGCCAAGAATCCCAGGAATTTCAACCCTGGAACCCCAGAAATTCGAACTCCAGAACCCCAGAAATTCCAACCCCAGAATCCCAGGAATTCCAACCCCAGATTCCCGGGAATTCCAACCCCAGAACCTCGGAAATTCCAACCCCGGAAGCCCAGACATTCCAAACCCGGAATCCCAGGAACTCCAACTCCAGAATCCCGGGAATTCCCACCCCGGAACCCCAGAAACTCCAACTCCAGAATCCCGGGAATTCCCACCCCAGAATCCCGGGAATTCCCACCCCAGAATGCCGGGAATTTCAGCCCCACAGTCCCAGGAATTCCAATCCCACAATCCCAGAAATTTCGGCTGTGGAATCCCAGGAATTTGAGTCCAGAATGCCGGGAATTTTGCACCACAGAATCCCAGGAATTCCAACCCCAGAATCTGAGGAATTTTGACCACAGAATCCCAGAAATTTCGGCTGTGGAATCCCAGGAATTTGAGCCCAGAATCCCAGGAATTCCAACTACAGAACCCCAGAAATTCCAACCCCAGAACCTCGGAAATTCCAACCCCGGAACCCCAGAAATTCCAACCCCAGAATCCCAGGAATTCCAACCCCAGAATCCCAGGAATTTCACACCCCAGAATCCCAGGAATTCCAACCCCAGAATTCCAGATATTTTGGCCCCAGAATCCCAGGAATTTGAGCCCCAGAATCCCAGAAATTTGAATATAGAATCCCAGGAATTCCAACCACAAAATCCCAGAAATTCCAACTCCAGAACCCCAAAAATTCCAACCCCAGATCCCCAGAAATTCCAACCCCGGAACCCCAGAAATTCCAACCCCGGAATCCCGGGAATTTTGCACCACAGAATCCCAGGAATTCCAACCCCAGAATCCGGGGAATTTTGACCACAGAATCCCAGAAATTTCGGCTGTGGAATCCCAGGAATCTGAGCCCAGAATCCCAGGAATTCCAACCCCAGAATCCTCGGAAATTCCAACCCCAGAATCTCAGAAATTCCAACCCCAGATCCCCAGAAATTCCAACCCCAGAATCCCAGAAATTCCAACCCCAGAATCCGAGGAATTCCAACCCCAGAATCCCAGAAATTTTGGCTGCGGAATCCCAGGAATTTGAGCCCAGAATCCCAGAAATTCTAATCACGGAATCCCAGGAATTCCGACCGCAGAATCCTGGGAATTTTGACTGCAGTATCCCAGGAATTGCAACCCCAGAATCCTACAAATTCCAACCCCGGAACCCCAGAAACTCCAACTCCGGAATCCCAGAAATTCCAACCCCGGAACCCCAGAAACTCCAACCCCAGAATCCCAGGAATTCCCACCCCAGAATCCCGGGAATTCCCACCCCAGAATCCCGGGAATTCCGGCCCCAGAATCCCGGGAATTCCGGCCTCACCACGTCGATGAGCTGCGCGATGGAGAGGCCGAAGCGCACGATGACGACGTCGGAGGTGTTGGGCACGGGCCGGGACCAGCGGTTGTAGCCCGAGAAAAGGCGCTTGAAGAGCCGATCCTCGGCGTGGCTGCGCTGCTGGCACCGCCCTGAACGGAGGGAGAATGTTCCGGAAATATCCCGGGAATGTCCCAGAAATATTCCAGAAAAATCCCAGAAATATTCCGGAAATGTTCCGGAAATATCCGGGAAGTATTTCAGAAATAGTCCAGAAATGTTCCAGAAATGTTCTGGAAATGTTCTGGAAATGTTCTGGAAATGTTCCAGAAATATTCCAGAAATATTCTGGAATTATTCCAGAAATATTCCAGAATTATTCCAGAATTTCCCTGGAAGTATTCCAGAATTATTCCAGAACTATTCTGGAAATTCTCTGGAATTATTCCAGAAATATTCCGGAATTATTCCAGAAATATTCCAGAATTATTCTGGAAATTCTCTGGAATGATTCCAGAAATATTCCAGAAGTATTCCGGAAATATTCCAGAATTCTTCTGGAAATATTGTGGAAATATTCCAGAAATATTCTGGAATTATTCCGGAAATATTCCAGAATTATTCCGGAAATTCTCTGGAAGTATTCCAGAATTATTCCAGAACTATTCCAGAAATTCTCTGGAATTATTCCAGAAATATTCCAGAATTATTCCGGAAATGTTTCAAAAATATTCTGGAAATACCACGGAAATGTTCCAGAAATATTCCAGAAGTATTACCAGAAATATCCCAGAAATATTCCGGAAATATCCCAGAAATATTCCGGAAATTTTCCGGAAATATCCCAGAAATATTCCGGAAATATTCAAAAAATATTCCGGAAATATTCTGGAAAATACTAGAAATATTCCAGAAATGTTCCGAAAATATTCCAGAAATTCTCTGGAAGTACTCCAGAAATGTTCCAGAAATACTCCGGAAATATTCCAGAACTATTCCAGAACCAGTCCAGAAATAGTGCAGGAATGTTTAGGAAATATTCTGGAAATATTCTGGAAATGTTCCGGAAATACTCTGGAAATATTCCAGAAATGTTCCAGAAATATTCTGGAAGTATTCCAGAAATATTCCAGAATTATTCCAGAAATATTCCAGAAGTATTCCGGAAATAGTCCAGAATTCTTCTGGAAATACTGTGGAAATATTCCAGAAATATTCTGGAAATATTCCAGAAATGTTCTGGAAATATTCCAGAAATATCCCGGAAATATTCTGGAAAATACCGGAAATATTCCAGAAATGTTCTGGAAATGTTCTGGAAATTATCCGGAAGTATTCCAGAAATATTCCAGAACTATTCTGGAAATGTTCTGAATTTTTTCCAGAAATATCCCAGAAATATTCCAGAAATATATTGGAAATGTTCCGGAAATGTTCCGGAAATAACCTGGAAATAGTCCAGAAATGTTCTGGAAATATTCTGGAAATATTCCAGAATTATTCCGGAAATTCTCCGGAAATATACCAGAAATATCCCAGAAATATCCCAGAAATATCCCAGAAATATCCCAGAAATATCCCAGAAATGTTCCAGAACTATTCCAGAACCATTCTAGAAATATTCCAGAAATATCCCAGAAATATTCCGGAATTATTCCAGAAAGATTCCAGAAGTATTCCAGAAATAGTTCAGAATTATTCTGGAAACTTTCTGGAAATATTCCGGAAGTATTCCAGAAATATTCCAGAAATGTTCTGGAAATGTTCCAGAAGAGTTCCATAAATGCTTCGGAAATATTTTGGAAATTATCTGGAATTATTCTCAGGATGTATTCCAGGATTATTCCAGAAATATTCCAGAAATAATCTGGAAATATCCCAGAAATATTCCAGTAATATCTCGAAAATGTTCTGGAAATGTTCCACAAATATCCTGGAAATATTCCAGAATGTTCCGGTTCCGAAATATC